>VUQS01043104.1:0-26537 GCA_015108495.1 Heterochromis multidens
CAGAACAGACAGACACTGGGACGTGACCAAAGAAACAGACAAGGACCACAGAGAAATCCAGTAACAGAAACACAATGAACCTAAAACAGAAACATTACCAGAAAACTATAACAAAACCTTTCATTCATTTATTTCTGCACTATTTAATAAAATGGAGCAATGCCATTCAGAGCTATATTTAAAAAGGAAAACCAATGAGCATTTTTAGGAACGTGGACACAATCAAAGAAAACTACAGGAAATGACAGGGAGTATACGCAGAGTTATGGGTTTGACTGAGGACACAAATACCATCTGACAGGCTGCAGTTCTTCATGGTTGGACAGCCAAGCTTCACAAAAAGAGCTCAAGAAGATTTCAGTGTGAGGTGATGCTTACATTAAACCATTATTTATTTTCCATTACTTACGTTCATACTCCTGTGTCGTATGAACATGAGAAACAGGCGTACCCTTCTCACCTCAGATAACATTAACACTGTTAGAAGTGACCAGCATATTAAGGTAATATAGGTGGACTAAATAGGCTATTGTGTAATTACACAATAGTTACAGTACAGTAATGGCCTGTTGTGCAAGGCTGCTGTACATGGGACTCAAGAAGATATCATAGATTCAGTGCAAAATCCATGTGACCATGTAATCGGCATGCTGTGAAATCAAGGCACTGATTTTTGAGCAGAAGAAACCATTTTTCACAACATCTGAGGGCCTGAATTGGTCACGTATTATTATTTTGTTGTCCAGCATTTGTAAAAATGCAATTCCACATTGTCTCCCCTTCTTCCTTTTCCTCACGCATTCGCTACTACTATTGTCTCCTGAGATTGGCAACTTGTTGAATAAACTACCATTATTCCACAGAATAATATCTGGATGAGTCCTTTTCATGCATGGCAGAGCATATTCACAGAAATAAATGAAAGTGAAGAGGGTGTACGTCCACCACTAAATGTCTAGCATTCAGTTCCTCTCACATCTCAGTCTCATTGCATTGCACAAGGCCAACTCATTTTCACAGGAAGCTGAAAATACAACCGTCTGCCAGGACCTTTATCTCACGAGTGGAAAATGCCATTAATGGCCTGCTTCGCTCCCTGCTGTTAATCACATAGAGAGGAAATGTCTTTTTATGTGCAGAAAACCATATCTTTTGAGAAAAGCAGCAAGTTGTTGTGCATTACTAACTGACATGTCAACATTACAAATTACAGCCACTTTCCTGTCCTGTTTTTTTTTTCTTCTTCTTGTCAGTCAGCATGTGGTATTTAATCTTTTAAACACAGCAAATTAAACACTTAAAACTCAAACAAACAAACAAACAAACAATGTTTCAGCGACCAAACAGTCCAGGACACTCAATTCCTATCATTGAATCGAAGAAGAACCGTTATCAATAATGCTGATATCAGTACATTTTGTACCTTTGTACTTTGTATCTTTTTAAATTTGAAGATCCATTATTGAAAGATTCATTCTCAGAAATGATCAGTTATTGATGTTCCATATACTCTATCCATAAGTCCATCTAGGCTATACATGGTAAATGGACTGTGTAATAGACTGAACCCAGACAGGCAGGATGTGGTGTAACGTGCTCTTTATTTACAGTGCTCTTTTTTGTGTCTTCACGTTCTTTTGCGTGCAGTGCTTGTGCAGCTTTCCAGCTGCCATCTCCAGCTCTGCTTCCGACTAGCCTGTCTCAGGTCCCGGCGTCCTGCTAAATAAAGGGGAGCTGGGATTACAGATGCCACACGGCTGTGCTGGCCAGCCTCCCCCTGACGCTACGCTCTGAACCCACAGCTCCACCCCTCCCCTACAGCTGAGCCGTAAACCACACCCCGCCACAACCTTTTTAATAGTTTAAGTTTTATTGCTGATAACTTCATTTGTTCATAGGATATATAAAAAAATTGCTTTTATTCATTTCGTTACATTCATGTAATGTAGTTAAACCTACATTTAAATAGCATAAATCTTTATTTTTCCATAGTGCAGGAAAACAATGACACCTGTAGAAATGTGCTAAGATTATTCTTTACACATTTTACAACACTACCCACAATACCACCCATTGGAGTTTTACGATGCAGCATAAATTATTTTAGTCACTCAGTTGTCTTTTGTTATTTAATGACATTATAGCATGATTTGTGTTGTTTCAAACCAGCTTTTTAAATGTTTACACCTCTCTTGATAAATGCAATGTTAGTCCTGTGGTATATGTTCAAATGTTTATCTGAAGTTTACTGTGTACTGTGAATCTCACTGTCTGCCATTATCTGTCTCTACATTTTGTCAAGACTGGCCACCTAAACCAACCAGGAAATGCAGAACTTCAGAAGAAATCCTGCACTAACGCTCCAAAAGCAAAAACAAGGAAAAAGAAGGTACAGAAGATAACCACGTGTCAGCATGATTAATTGCACTGTTGTTTTGGCCTGCTAGTTTATTACATTTTATTTCTCACCCTTTCCACTAAATACTTAATGGTTTCTTATCTGCTGTATTGCCTCGGTGCTGATTAGCCTGAAGTAATCTCTCAGACTGCCTGCGATGCCTGAGGCCCTCTGCTTGGGCACGTGATATGATTTGATAAAGGCAATTTGCTACAGGAAACAACAGCATGCTTATTTGCAGAGAGAGAAAAACAGTAACTTTGGTATGCTGTGTTACTACAGATGAGGCCCGTCACTGAAAAAGGCATTTGGCTTTTGACTTTAGGGCAATTTAATCCTGGAAAATTCCTGTCTGTGCACATGTTTTAGAAGCTGTGCTCAGGAATCATTTATTCAAGTCAAAAACTAGATTGGAAAGATAAGATAAGAATAACTTTATTGATTCCAAAGGGAAATTTGTATGTCTGACAACTCATTTGCTATTTGTATGAGAATTGTAAAGCCTGATGGCTGTAGGTGCGAATGATTTTCTGACTTAAGTGGAGTCTTCCAGTTGTGGTCTGATCTGCGAAGTGGTAGTAAGGCAGTAGCTCTGTAAGCTTCTATGACATTGAAAAGATGCAAAATAAATGTCAAGTTTGAAACTCCTCCTTTAATCCCTCAAATTGCAAAATGAATTGTATAATTGTATAAATTATTATTATTATTATTATTATTATTATTTAGTATTTTATCACATATACAGTTCACTGATGAGTAATTTCCTTAAGGTTGGTTTCAGTTTTCAAACACCAAAATTATCTTGTGTGGTTTGTTTTGAAGGCACTTTAAACAAAGCTCTGATGCCATAAATGTGTTATTCATATCAAGGCTGGTGTCACTGTGGAGATAAAAGAAATGCTGACTCATCTCAAGTTAAGCTCAGAAGGGTAAAAACATCTCCTGATAAAGGATGTTTGCTTCTGTCAGTAGGCTGTGAAGGATATTTTGCTTTCTAGCAGAGCTTGTATATAAAACTGAAGAATATTTTTAAATGTTAATGTTTCACTTTAGCCTTCATCTCAGGCCTTATACTCTGTGTGTGTGTGAGAGGGCACAGCTATGCAGCAAGTTAAAAACACTTCCAATGAAGGTTAACGTTAGTTCATTGCCTTTCAGGTTTCTATTGTGTTGAGGTTTTATTATAACAAATGTGAAAACAGAATAAAGCAGACAATAAATTCAATGACTGTGATTACAAATGAGAAAATGGTGAGAAATAAACGAGTTTGGACCAAGGTTTTATTAAAAAAATTAGGTAGAAGCACATGTAAAATACTCACATGCCAGTAATCAACCCATGCACACACTTGCGCACGTGCTAAAGCGCTTTCTGGTGCCCTCCTCGTCTGAACATTGGGTTCGCTTGGTCTTGTTTTGAGTGGCGATTGGGCTGGTTTTGGCACACAGGCCCGGCAACCCTGATTATCATTAAAAAAAAACAATGTGATTCTTCTGTAAAATGCAGCACAGTAATAATGTAGTGAACAGATGCATACTGTCAACAATATTAACTAAAGATAAATAAATAAATATTATACCACCACTGAACTTCCTACTTGCAGTCTTTAAACAGTGTCTGTTGTGTTAGCAGAAAGCTGCCTTAGGATCGCTAGCATAATAGCTAGCTTGGTTAAGCATTTGCTTAAATTCTTAAAACAGAAACAGATTTCGCACAGCTGGAATAAACAGAGAACCTATACATATGCCCCTAACAAGAGGAGTAGTTAAAAGATGCATGTCAGTATTTGCTGGGATACAAAACATGGTGGATGTAGTGTTGTTATTTGCCAGTGTTGGAAGAAGTGTTGAAATCCTTTACATAAGTGAAAGTATTCTGTTGCAAGTAAAAGTTCTGCATTGAAAACATTGATTAATGGCACAAAAGTTAAATATAATATAATGAGGAAAAGGTACTCAGCTCGGAAAAATAGTCCCTATTGCTCATGTATTAATCAGGATTTTGCTGTTTGTATTGTCTGAAGTAATATCTGAGTATTCTGTATAAGAATACAACTAGTAATTATTATTGAAAAGGAAGGTCAACAAGGAAATCCTCATATTTGAGAGGGTAGAAGCATGAAATGTTTCAAATCTTTGCACAAAAGACAAATTCAGCAATATCAAAATACAATTTTCTGTAAACAAAGTAATTACTACAGCTGCACTTGTTTACACTGTTGGCTTGTTTGATTTTTAAAAAAAAATATATTTCTCTTTTATATTGTTTCTAGGGAGAAGTTTTGAAATACAAAGTAATGGAGAATGGAGTAAAACAGTGGAAATCTAATGGAGTAGAAGTAGAGTTTCATAAAGATTGTTCTCAAGTAGAGTACATGCCTCTCAAATTTGCACTTAAATAAACGCACTTAGATAATTTCCACCGCTAGGAAAAGCTGTATAGCTTTCCCCCTGGTGGTTGCTACTAACAACAGCATATTCAGCTGAAATGTTTGACCATCAGCAGCAAACTAGTGACATCTTTTGCTTAGGAGCCTTTGAAACACTAAACCCATCAACCTGAATGTCCAGCTGCTGAGTCCCATAGCAAAAGCTCACAGTATCACATTCCTAGAAATCCTAACTTCTTCCTGAAATTAAAATGGTGTTCACAGATAAAGGACTGACCTTAAGAATTTACCAAGTGATTTGTGGTCACTTTAAATATTAACTTTTATTGCTACAGACTCCTGTAGAAACTCACTTTCCTCATGAAGCAAAGCTCAGCAGGGGTTTGGCTTCTTTACTGCTTAAGAAAATATTGAAAGTGTATTTTCTTTTTTCTTTTTTTTTAATGATCACCACTCACACGTTTCTACCAGAACTACACCAGGTGCTGTGGCACTCTAAGGAAAAAGTCTTGTCAGTCTATTAAATGCTGTATTTAGTAGCCTCGGGTTAAATCTAATAGTGAGAGAAAAACACACCCACTTACTTAAATATGAGAGTCCTTAATATGCCTGTTGTATCTTTAGATATATAATACACCTGTCATCAAACTGAGGGGAACTTGTGTTTTGTTTGACCAACACATTTATGCCCATACATGATCTTTGGACTGTAAAACAAACAGCTGTTACTGGCAGAGTACTACTTATTCTCTGTTGCTGAATCAATATTACACTACAAAAAAGACTGTTGCTGTGGAAAATCACAGAAACACTTGAATACTTTTTTTTTAATGGCAGATGCTAGCTTTTCTTCTTTGGGAGCAGAAATGTTTATATAAAGAACCACTATTTACAATTTAATATGAAATGATTGTGGTGGTTGTGCAAGCAAGAACAGGTATGGATCAGGTTACAGCAGTAAGTGAACAGAGTTCATTGAGGAGAGGTTGTTTTGTGGCCAGCCACAGCTTCCTTTTCATTGTAGCAGGTTAACTGAAAGAAAACACACCAGAGTAAAACATTGAGTTCTAAATATTTCATTTGGCTTTATTTGCAGTCTTTTGAGATTTTACTCACAAATTATAAGTTAATCCATGATTTAGAAACCAGGTCATATCCTCATTTGGGTTTGTCAGGAATTTTTGCCATCTGGCCTATTTAGCTCCTGATTGTTGTTCTCAATGCATAGGCAGAAACCAGCACCAGGAGAGGAGTAGGACAGATTTTTAGCTCTCTGTTTGAGTTGCATGGCTGTGTCTGACACCTGCATTTATTGAGAAGTGTAAAGTGATTTCATTTTATCGTCTGGCAGAAACGTCAGTCACACAGGCCTAGAGGCTGGTCAGCAACCCCCTGGCCACCTTCGGTCATTAGAGAAAAATGTGTATTCTCCGACTGGTTGGCAAGTGGTTGCTGGAGGTTGCTGGCCAGGTGAAATTGATCGCAAAGACCGAGTCACTAGCAGTTACAAGAGTCACTAGCAGATTGCAGCTGTCGCCTGGAGTTTACATGGAAGATGCCAACTTGGCTGCAAACACTCACAAACTACTCGTTGAGCGATAGAGAAAACTGGAAAAAATGTGATGCAAGCCTCAAACAGAAACTGTTCACCTTCACAGTAAAAGTTGTACCGTAACGCTGCAATCAACATGTTTCAAAAGATGCAACTTTTACTTTGTTTGCGGAAGGGTCAGCATCTTCCATGCAAACTACAGGCTACCAATGCAATCCTCTAGCAATCAAAGGAGATTTTTAGTGCAGCACCGTATACCTATACCAATTTTGCCTAGCAACCACCATCAACCACTTGCCAAACAGTAGGGGAATATGCATTTTTCCCTAGTGACTAGTGGTTGCTAAGGGGTCTGTAACTTGTGAATTGTGATGGATCATGAGTGGGATGATGTTATTGACATTTTGGTTCAGAGAAACACAAAGTTGCATTATTAAAGAAATTGTTTTATGTATTTATGTGTGCATTTAACACTATGGACATTGTTTAGTACTAATAAAACATTAAACATAAACATTAAAGATATCTTTTTATTCAGCAAAAGGAGTTAAAAATACAAAAGTGGAACAGACAAAGCACAGAACATAAGGAAATACAGTAATATAGAATATCCAAGCTACAGTAACATCTTGCCTTTACCGAACATTGAAGTCCATTAACACAACACCCATTTCTACCATCTCTCGCCATGACATCTCCCCAGAGTGTGATGCAACATCCTTCAACCCTTTGCTAAAAATAAGCTGATGTCCACATTTATTTTCCCCTTTTCCTCCCCTGCGGTTTTCTGTGAACAACTGATTTAACTGAATCAATCACAAAGCTCCGAGGGGCAAAATCCATACCAGGTCTAGCTAAAGAAGTTTGTGCAACTAATAATGTTCCCAGTGATCCAGCCATTAAGTGCATCAGTGACTAAATGTCTAAATGGGTTGCTGCATTCATAGATTATTGTACAGCCCATTAAGTTAAACCCCAAAATGGAAATGTTCCACTGATAATTGGTGTAAAGACAAAAAGCCTTTTAATTCAGCTGACACATGTTTATCTACAGACAGGCCCATTTTAGCGTTGGATATTTCAGGCCATTATCGATAGTTAAGCTGCTAGTGTCAGACCCATTTCATAGTCTGCTCCCCACAGCCACCCAGCTATTCAGCTTCAGTGTACATGAGCAGTGAGTGCTCTCTACATAAACGAGAAGAAAGCTCTTTGACACATTTCTCTTAGGGTTATTTAGTCGTGACTCAGAAATGAAAAAGGGTAGTTTTCAGAATGTGGCTGTAATTAGGTTAAGATTCTTTTCTTATACAACAGTTGGCGGCTCACGCTGTTTGTACCCTCTCAGAGTCAGTACGGTAAGATGAATATTACAGTTTTATAAGCTAGCCTCTTTTTTTTTTTTCCCCTACCATCTTTTAGAGGATCCTCAAATGCCTGCTTTATAGTAACCCGAGCAAAGGCTGCAAGTGTGTGTTTCTATGTTTGATTGTACAGAAATGTTATCAGCAGTGTATTAGTTACCTCCTGTGCTATCTCATATTTCCTCTCGTGAGACCTCTCACCTTTCTGTGTCTCTGCAAAACAGGTGAGGAAAGGGAAGAGTGATAGCATGACTCAAGTGGTCCCTCAACCCAGCCTCTCTTCTGGGGTGCCCCACCACGCAAGACCTTTCTCCATACCGATAGTTTTGCCCCTGACTTCAGAGCTAAGGAGCCCCAGCGCAGAGGCAATGGAAACTACACCCATGTCTCGCCAAGACACCTCAGGCACTGGCTCCCATGTCAACCCCCAAGACGTCAGCCCCTCTGACAGTATGGAGGGCCTCAGCAGGTGAGTGTGTCTGTGCATCCTCTTCATTTAAAAAAATATTATTGATGCCTATCTGCATTTTATATTTAAAGTGATTTTCAAAAAAATATTGTAATTGTATCAGCATAAAAAAAACAGGGTCAGTTGCTCTGAGAAATGTTTTTAGCCACTCTTGCAGTTTTATGATTTTATTAACATCACAGTATTATCTGCATGATGCTTTATGACTGGTGTAAAATCATATAACACAAAACCAGACTTCACTGCTACATGCCTACATAACATTAAAAGTTACTTAATGGAGTGGAATATTGGTGGTAAATAGTTTATGACTGCTGTATACATATGTGACGTGCTGTTAACCGAAGGACCTGTAGCCTGAGCCCAGTGGCAATGTTCGTTTGGCATGCAGAGTAGCTATTACAAGAAGCTGAAACTGGAAACCTCTTGGTGTTAAGTGCCCTCAGTCCTGGAATAGCAAGTCTGCAGCTGTGTCTGTTGTTGAGGTACCCACTGCTTCAACAAGGCGCTTAGAGTAGACCTACCATTAATTGAACTGCAGTCTTTGGCTGAAAATCACTACTATACTGATTTTATTTAGTGACAGATAAAATCTCTGTAGAATTTGTTTTGTTGGAAAAACTGCAGATTATAATTTGAAATAAAGTATGTCGCATGAGATGCTTAAGTATTTGGATAAGAAAAGGTGACGCTGTTTTGGCATCTGTACCATGACCTTTAGTATAACATTAATCAGCATCTAAATCTTGTCATCACAAGATCCATTTACATATTACATAAAAGTTTAGTATGACACACAAACATAGACAGTCATGCATCCTATGAATGAACAGTATGAAAAGTATTTGCCCCCTTCCTGATTTCTTTTTTTTTTTTTTGCATATTTGTCACACTTTTTAAAATATTTTTTTAATATTAGACAAAGATAACCTAAGTAAATACAAAGTGCAGTTTTTAAATTATGATTTTATTTATTAATGGAAAATAGCTATCCAAACCTACCTGGCCCTGTGTGAAAAGTAATTGCCCCCTTGTTAAATCATGTATTTACTGCCATTAACCATATTTTTTGGAAAGGTGAGTTCAGTTTCACTAAGAAATCAATTTCACTAATAAGAAATCAGGAAGGGGCAATACTTTTTTCAGAGCACTGTGTGTGTGTGTGTGTGTGTGTGTGTGTGTGTGTGTGTGTGTGTGTGTGTGTGTGTGTGTGTGTGTGTGTGTGTGTATTATATACACACACACACACACACACACGTTTCCATAAGTTTTGCCAAGATAATGCACTATTAACTTAATTACTGGAACACAAATGCCCTGAATACATTAAAATTATTCTGTACCTCCAAGGTGGCAAGAGCGAGTAAATCTTCAGGTGGATTTCCCCTACACCCTAAAATTCTCCTGGTCTAGTTGTATCTGGTAGCTGATTTACAGAGAGCATGTCTGTAATGTGCGTCAGCAATCTGAACTCACTGGTATTTAGTAGTAGGCACATGCGATGTGCCAAAAGACGTAAATTACTTTACCATCTCTAATGCAAGAAAGCATCCGATACTCTCTCGTAGTGCCTAACAGACTGCACTGTGGTGTTTTTAAGTGTTTAAAGAAAAATTATTTCATGATGACTTTATGTAAAAAGTCATCGGTAACAAAATTATAATTTTCCACAAGTAGAAATCCGTGTTTTCATGTCTGTAACTGTAACTAATGCCAAGTTGACAGCTTGCTCTCACTTTCTGTAGGTATGTGTCAGAGAACATAGTGCAGCATATACTGCCTCTGGACCTAAACTGAAAAAAAATAGCTAGAATGAAAATAAAATAGCTAGAATGAAATGAAAAATACAAACTTATCTTGTGTGGGATAAGTTTGATTAAAATATGCTTTAAAATATACTATACTTACTTTTTTAATAATTTTTTTAGGGAATAAAATATGAAATCAAGAATTTAGTTTGTACAAAATTGAGGGTAAAGAGAATATCACTTCATCTAATAAACTGTGTTGTTGTTGTATCATATTAAATTTGGCACATGAACCCTTCGTTTCAGAAACTACCCCCATCCCGAGTCACTCTGTTCTCTCAGGTCATGTTCAGCACACGCTAAAAATCAAAATAATCCTTCTCAGGATTTCCTGGAAGTAGCTCCACTTGTTGTCCACTTCATTTTTTTTTCTTCTGTATGTATCAGAGTCCTCCGTCCAGTAATTTTGTTTGCCTCTGGCCCTCACCTGTACCTGAAACCAATGACATCAACCTGATTCACCCCATAGACCACTCTAGCCAGCATAGCAGTGTCATGAAAACTTGTTATGCTCTTAGCATTGCATAGTTGCACATTGGGGATGCATACTGGCTTTTGTGTAGAGTTGCCATGGTTCACTGAATATCATGATGTAACTGCTGAGATTCTTAGAAGCCCGTTGGAAAAAGGTGGGAGTGAGGAACATTGCAGTGTGCTATGAATGCAGGTTCCCTGCGGCTTAGCAGTATTGTTGGCTGCCTGTCAGGAGGTCCCATCTATCAGCCTGAACGTCAGACAGCACAGACTGTATTTGTAGCAAGAAGCTGCTGGCTAGATCAAACTGGTTTTCCAACAAATTGAATACTGGTGTAGTACCTTTTTTCTAACACCCATATGAGACAGTGGCCTTTAACTGTGCTTAGATTTTATATCGGTGAAGAATGCCAGTCATTCATGTTTTAGAATATCTACAAGTCAAAGGCAGCTAAATTGTTAGAAGATATTTATTCATCCAATGGGCTTTTTTAATCATGCCTAAGATACTAGTCAGGATAACAGAAATTTCTTGGATAAGTGTCTAAAAATATCTCAGAAACACCTGCAATCATCCACCTTTCAGTTTACTGCTCTAGGACAACAAGTTTGGTATCCAGTAGACAATAGCATCTGAATTCTCTAAGTCCCCAGTCAGTTATTCCAACAGATGATGAAATTAATTTTAATGATAAATAATGATTTAATTTTGTTTAACTATCCATTTAGGTGTAAATGCCAAAGATTTGCTGGTTGTAGATTATCAGATATAAAGATTTGCTGCCTTCATCTGAGTATGTTTGGATATTGAATTGTAAAGATTTCGCTTGGTGCTCTGATCGAATTTGTGCTTATCAAACTTTTTGTTTTAATGTCAGTAAGTGTAGCAAATGTAATGTTCATCAAAAATAATCCAGAACAAGAGGCATCTAATAACTAAAAACTGTCATATTTCATTTGTAAACCATCTGCACTGAGGCTCTATGTTGCCTTAACAGTGTACTAAATATGCACTGAATATAAAGCATAGACCAAACAACCAAAAACATAAACATCTACATAAAGTTTGTGCATTCAGGGGGAGTCGTGCTACATTCCACTTTATGTTTGCAGTACCCGCTCAAATAATAGGTTTACGTAACTTACTTTTAAGATTAGCAATGCAAAACACAGTGACAGAACCTCCAAAATGTCATGAAAAATGTTCACGTCGAGATTTTTAATCGTACCTCTCCTAGCACTGTTGTGTGCAATAGAGAGAGTTAGGAAAAGGTAAAGCAGGACTTGGTGAAAGGAAAAAAACATATTGGAAGATTGTTTAGGTGAATAGAATCTGCTAAGCTGAACTACTTTTTCTACACATTTTTAAAAATGTTGATAAAGCGGAGCTTTTCCAGATTGACCATTAGTAGTTTTCCGCTCACCCCAAAGGGATCAGGCGTTGTCGGAGTATGCCTACAAAAGCTTCTTGTTATCCCCTCAGTAAGGTAGTGGGTAAGCAGGATTTCCGCTTTTTTCTTTTGCAATTCACAGCGGCAGTGACGGCACGCACTATTTTAATACGCTTGCCAGACTGTGTAACACCCGTTAAGAACATGCGGATGTGGAGGAGAAAAAAAATTCACCCTTAAAGCTGCAAAAGAATTTGGAAGAGTTATGTAGTGAAGTACCCCTCCACTAAAACAAGAAGCATATGCACATTTTCTGTACATTGTGCAATTTAAGAAGACTTTTGAAGCTCAATAAACTTTGGCCTAGTTTGATCCTGCCTGACTTGAAACCTAAATCCTTTGTTTTGAACTTGTTGATGTGCTGCCCGGATGGCCAAAGTGGTTCGCCCTCACGTCAACACGCCGGCCGCTTACAGTAAGCCACATGCAGGAACATCACGTAGCAAAGCAGTAGAGTATTAAATATTCAGTGAATCTGATCCACAGTAATGTGTACAAGCCACTGAGTAACTGCGCTTGTGTCAGTTTGATGTCATAGAGTTCATGGAGTTTGTAAATTTAATAACATCAGTCAAACCAAATATTTAGACACTCATATCTAGACACATAAACATTTAAGTATGTTTGCTCAGTTTGGCTTCTTCTGGGTTTTAAACATTTCAGTCTAAGGATAGGCAACTTTTGCTGGAGAAATTAGTGTTGGGGTCATCACTCAAAAAAAAATGTTTTGCACATTACTTCTTGCTTTTTATAAAAAGTATTGATTTATTTTACTAATTTACTTCTAATATAAAGTAAGTTTTTTTATACTATTTACTACATTACGTTCATGTTACTGTGCAATATTTAGAGAGATTTATTGTCAGGTAACTGCGAGTTAAGCTGCGTCCACACAGGAAGCGATTCACTCGTTGCACATCGCTTTGAAACTGACGGTTGGTCACTAGCCGACATTCCAGGCTCAGGTTGCCTAGGTAACCCTCTAAACTGTATTTCAGCTGGTCACCTCGAAGTCGAGAAACTATCTTGGAACCTGCCCACTTTATATCGCCAGCGGTTATTTCGCCCATAGTTGCTTGAAGTTGCCAAATATCATTCATTTTCTACGGTCTCTGGTCACCACATCACTGCAAATTGCTTCATTTGTGGACGCAGCTCTAAAAGTATAACATTAAACTTCACATATACCTGCACAAGGAGGACACACACACAAGATCTTTTATTTTACTGTCACATTATTGTTCCTTTGCCCAATAAATTTAAAATAATGTACATATTAAAACCCTCAAACGCTGTAGACTGCTCTGCCATCTTTGTCTTTCTTTCCCCACAAACTGAGGTTATAGTTTGTTTGTTTTTGTTTGTTTGTTTTTCTTCAGAAGCATGCATGAAAAAGTTATGCATGCTTCTGCATATGATTTTTACCGCTCAGCCAAAAACCCGCCGGGCGGTGTGGACAGCCAAGTTTGTGAATGCGATAACTCGAGAAGGAAGTCACCTAGGACTTTCAAATTGATACCATAGGTGCATCTACTAAAAATCTCGGACGTGTTCGAATCTCGGACCTCGACCTCGACCTCAAGGTCAAGGTCAGAGGTCAAGTTTTCTGAAAATCTTTGCGATAACTCAAGAACAAAGCAACATAGGACTTTTACATTCATACCATAGGTGCATCTACAAAAAATCTCAGATGAGTTTGAATCTTGGTGACCTCGACCTCAAGGCCAGAGGTCACATTTTCTGAAAATCTTGTGAATTTGATAACTTCAGAACGAAGCGACATAGGATTTTAACATTCATACCATAGGTGCATCTGCTAGGAGGTTGAGGGGTAGCACTGGCGGCTGCCAATATTTTTTTTTCTACCTGCATGTACACAATTGTACACAATATAAGAACTTAAGTAGCACAAATGGTGTTATTGTTTAGGTAACAGGACTGAACTGTAATGCATTCCAATACATTATTACATGTAATGCATTACTTTGTAATTCTGTATCCCATGCAAATTGAATGGTTCTGTTTATACCAAAGTTTTTATACTAGTTAGTCCAACAGTTATTTTTAATAATATAATATGATAATTATTAGCGTTTACGGAGACAACAAAATACAACTTGACTTCTAACCAGCAGCAAAAGTACTTTAGTTAATACAGGATCAGGTAAGTAAAATATGAATACACTATACATAGTATAGTGTACGCACAGTATGCAATTTATTTTAGAGAGATGAGCACAATATGAATACCATTTTATTTATTTGGTCACATTGCTTATTCAGAATGGGTGTGGCTAAGATGGCAGAACAGGTTACCGGTTAGATATCCGGCCACCCAAGTGTCGTTGGACAAGATGTTCCTCCAAATTAAACCCCAAGACCAAAGAGAGATTTGGTGTTTGTGAATATAAGCACTGCTAAAGGTCAAAGGCCCTCTATTCAACAAACATCTTTGTTCAAACTAAACAAATTAGTTGATCAGTTATCAAAAGTAGTTGCTCATTATTTTTCTCCCTGTTGCCTATGCAATAAATCGCCTAATTATTTTGAAATGTCATAGAAACATTAAGTAAAACAGATTTGGGGATCAAAACAAAAGCCTGCACTCATTTTCAGCTACTGGATGACAAATATTTTATGAAGCAGCTGCAGTGTCAAAGCTTCTACTATACTCTGCTGTACCTGGTTTGTCAGCATTTTTTAAACCAAATCCTTTGTCCAAATGTTGTGTAGATCTAAATATAAAGCACTAAGTTTCTCAGACAGCTCCTCTCTTCTCCCAGAAGCATCCAAATAAAGTCTTAACAGTGTTATAAAAAGTAGTGATAGGTCACACAATATTTTATTGTGAAAAGATGCCACTTTGTCTCCCTAATTTGCTGAAAATTGCAGATTAATTTGCAAAGTTAATGAATCACAGCGTCATATATATTTATTTAAAATGTCCCATGTTAAATGTAATGTAGATACAGTATGTGAAAGAAACCTTACTGAGATCCGTCAGCACTTTTTGATGTATTAAAGTTTTAACATTAGAACAGTTCACATTTTTGCAGCATTGCTTTTTTCTGTCCTTGTTTCAGATATTAAAGAATTGAGCTCTGCTTAGGCAAACAAAACTAGGCGATTGTGAAATTTTCAACCAGGATATGAAAAAGTTAAGCAACCTCAACATTAGTGCCAAGACTGAGTTCCTCTTATTGTTGCATAATTTCATCATGAGTTTCTGGCATACATGCAGCAGCAGCAGCAGCAGCAGCACAGCCTATATTCCAGAGCAGCACATAGTTCTCTTGGTTCATAATAATTACCCGAGACAAGTTCCACAAAGGCACTGATCTGTAGCACTGCATGGCCATTATTCTGCAGACAAAAGCCAGTCTTGTGCGTGTACTTTTTTTAGCTGCAGGAAAATCTACTGTTGTGGGGGAAATTTAATGTTTTGATCTCATAGGACGTTGCACATCCTACACACTAATTAAGTCTGCTTGTTTTCATATTTCAGCTCCCAAGATGAAGACAGACCAGTATCTCCTTTCTACATGAGGTAGGCCTCCTGTTCTTGTGTTAGAAAGCAGGCAGGATGGGGAGAGACTATGTTGTTTTTGATTGGAGGTGTGGGGAAAGTGGCTGCGTGCTGCCTTAGTGCATTATCATCAGAAACAATGAAGCCGCCAGTTAGAGGTACAACAGGGCAGCTTGCACATGCAACAGTTTGCTCAACACTGTTTGGTTATTGTGGCAGAGGCAGCCACATCACATTTTAGGAACACCCGCCAAGTAGAGGACACGGCAAAAGACACTGTGTTTATAAATGATGTGCTGATTACAGATAATGAACAGAGTGGAAACTTTTCAGTTCAGTACAATTTACAGTTACATGGGAATGCATACATACGTAGACTCTGTTTTAAAGTATATGTAATGCTGTTGTACATAAACCTATGCTGGTAAATATTTTGTACTAACTTCCTTATATTAATATATGCCAGTCAAAAATCTTGAATATTTTTATCCTAAGTGTGAGGATTTTCCTTTCTCTGCATTGTCTCTTTTAAAAGTCAACATAATGGTTTAGAGATAACTGATGATGACAGTAATCTTTAGTTAGAGCAGTCTGTTTCTCTGTGTGTATCTCTAAATGACAAAGATCATCTATAAACACTTCCCATCCCCACTTACTTGTCATGAGCAACCTCTTATTTACTTTTCATGCTCACATTCATAGTGACTAACTCCATTTCCTACTTGTGAACTGTCACATACACACATTTACTTGGATACCCATCTAAGCATCTGCTGAAGTCTACATGCAGTGTGCCACATACAAAGACTCTCAGCCTACCACTTAGGTGGTTAACCTCAGCCCAGTCAAAGTGGATCACAGATCGATCTTTTATTTTATTTCTTTTCTGTATGCATTGACCAAAGGCTCTGAGGGCCCTGGCTAACATCTGACTGTGGTGTAATACTGGATTACCTGAGCGAACGTCCCTGGTTACACAGTGTTGGGGATTTAACTGGCATAAGCTTCAGCTGGGAAAGCTTTGGAGTTGTTCCGTTCCCACTTTTTATGCCTTAAAGACCTGTTGACTTTAAAACACCAAAACAGCCACTGAC
This sequence comes from Heterochromis multidens, assembly GCA_015108495.1. Lineage (NCBI taxonomy): Eukaryota > Metazoa > Chordata > Actinopteri > Cichliformes > Cichlidae > Heterochromis > Heterochromis multidens. The sequence goes on from VUQS01043104.1 coordinate 16,527, forward strand.
TACAGAAACACATTATTTTGGTCTTACTGTTATTTGCAAAGGTATTTTCTAAGTTAGGGGGTCCAGGGTGAAGCAATTAAATTCAGCAGTTCTTAAGCTTTTGTAAAACAAAGAGTTGCCCTGTTGGCTTTTTAAACACAAACACAGCAGCACAAAAAAAAATGCACAACTGGAGAATTAAAATGACAGACCTGTCATATCATCACAGACCAGACTTAAAGGTTCAGCAAATCTTACAGACACAATTAAATTAGAAGTACAAAATAATCTTTTGAGTCTGCCTGGCGCTATATTTCTTAAAGGAGTTCAGGATTTTAAGAAATAATGTTTGTTTTTACCAAGATTAAGAAGACTGGTACTGTTCTCATGCCTGTCTTTTAAATAGAATGCTGAAGAATGCTTCTTGGATGATAAGACCCCAGACATTACAGCACCTGGCCAAGAAATAGTCAGCACGTAACGCATGGTGAAACCACAACTTTGTATTGTGTTGCCTTTGGAAAGAGTCAGCATAGATGTTTGCCCTTTTGACCCCATCTTTATGCAGGACTAAGTTGGGTGTAGCTTCATATTTACTGCACAGACATGAGAGTGGCCAGTCAGTCAGTATCACCACCCAACAAATAAGCACATTTCATAAATGGGAATATTCAAAATTCACTTGCACTTGTGTTTCAGTTATCCGTACACTGGCACCAAATTTTGATATTTTTATTTAAATATGTAGCCACTCTAAACAGATTCTCCTAACAGTTCGATTTATCAGATTTATTACGTTGACATTACATTGACAGCAGTCAGACAACTCTGGACAACCAAAGCATAAAGGCTGCTTTTTACGTTTTTAGGGTATTTGCTCTTCATTCAGTATCGTGGGCACTGTATTAAGTTACCCCGTAATTCCCACCCTCAGTCATAAAATACCAGACTATTTTTAGGATCAAAAACTGGTTACCACTTGAACACATGTTAAAGTGTAACACATACTGGTGTTGCGTAAACGTTTAAAGTCATGTGTTCTCTCCCATAAGTAACTGGGACAGACCTCAACAAAACCACTGTTGGCTTGTTAACTTTTTCTCCGTCACTATTCAGTTGTAAAGCTATAAATACTATAACTTAAACAAACAGTAGCAAGTTTGTTTTAAGACAAAACACTCATGCTATAGTTATACAGTAACAACAGAAATGACTCGTGATGTACGTTTTTTTTTACAACTGGGCAGTGAAATTTCACACTCACTTTGTTAATCCACTGATCAATTTCTTATCAAACAGTAGCTTTCAGGCCCCTCTTCTGTGGAACCAGCTCCCAGTTTAGATTCGGGAGACAGACACCCTCTCTACTTTTAAGATTAGGCTTAAAACTTTCCTTTTTGATAAAGCATATAGTTAGGGCTGGATCAGGTGACCCTGAATCCTCCCTTAGTTACGCTGCAATAGGCTTAGGCTGCTGGGGGCTTCCCATGATGCACTGAGTGTTTCTCCTTCTCTCACTTCTTTTCACTCACCATGTGTTTATACACCACTCTGCATTTAATCATGAGTTATTATTAATCAGTTAATCCTCCACAGTGTGTCTTTTGTCCTGTCTTCCTCCCCTCACCCCCAACCAGTCACGGCAGATGGCTGCCCCTCCCTGAGCCTGGTTCTGCCGGAGGTTTCGTCCTGTTAGAAGGGAGTTTTTCCTTCCCACTGTCGCCAAGTGCTTGCTCATAGGGGATCGTTTGATTGTTGGGGTTTTTCTGTATTATTGTAGGGTTTTTGCCCACAGTATAAAGCGCCTTGAGGTGACTGTTGTTGTGATTTGGCGCTTCTCGTTACGTTTGTGATGTAATGACTCGTCCCTGTTGCCCCTGAGGTCTCTTTTCCCAGAGTTCATGACTAAGACTGTCTTCTACAGTTAGCTAAAATTTGGCACAAGAAGTCTAAAAACCACTATGAATAAAAGTATTAGCTGGAGTACAGCACACCATGTATGGATTTAATTTCTGATACATATTTTGTTTTTTTAAGTCAAAAGAAATTGTATAAACAAATCAGTAGATCTCATTGTGTATAAAAAAAATAAAATAATGTGTTGCTCCATTTGCTCATAAGGATGTTGGCTGTATTGTAGCATCCCAACATGAATCTTAGAGTCACAAGATCATTTAGATATAAATAAATTTTTCCCAGCTTTCTGTAGGTCTATTTCCGGACCTTTTTCTCATGAGCGAGCACATGGAAACAGTTCAAACTAAAGTCATAACCCAGGATGAGCAGACACAAGTACACAACTTTTTATTGTAAGCAGTCACAAGCTAAAAAAAGTGAGGAACTACTGTCACAGTGCTATATTTGCAACATAGGGCATGGCCTTGATTTGTTAGTCAGGGTGCCATAAATGTTTCTTGAAGTATGACAGTCATCTTCTACTGGCACATAGTCTAGATGTGTAATTTTTTTTTTTACCCCCATCACCCTTTGGCATGGGGCACACCACTGGAAAGTTGTAGGCACCTCTAGAAACTTCTGTTATAATTGAGGCTTTAGCATAGATTGAACACATGTCCAAAATGTCTGTGGCACTTGATGAATTTATGTCTTTAACATTTGTGACCATTAATGGTAAGTCAACATTAGTCAGCCACTGATCACCCATGCCTTTATGGTAGTATGGTAGTGATTTTCTTAATGTGACATGTACCAAGGTTTTTAGTTTCTATGACTGAAGCAACTTCCCCATTTGTTTTTCCCTCTTTTAAAAAAGAAACTGCATTGAAGAGAAATGTGATTTTGTTTTTCAGGAATTTGTATTTGTGAGTAGAGAAACTGACGATTAAAAAGTCCCATGTCTGTGATTTGAATTCCTTATACTTATCAGTACTTGGCTTTTTTTGTTATTACACAGTGCAATGGGCTTGTTTTTAACGGCTCAGCGCCCTGCCTTATAGATTTGGTAATATCAGTAGATGCCTGTGGCATGTTACACAGCTCCACCACAGTCACCTTCACAGTACACTATCATGCCATTATTATCTCTTCTTTCATCAGTGATCCATATGTGGCTCTTTTCCAGTTACACTGTTATTACTGTCAACACCGCTGTTTATGGAAGATTTCGTTTGAGGTCACTCTCATACATGTTGAGGAAGCTGTACTCCAGCAAAAGCAGACATGATGTCGATCAGTTGGTCAAGGCCATAGGAACTTACAGAGGAGAGGGGATTTTTCTTCTCAATCACAATGGTAACGTGTTAATGCAATTAACCAATTTAACATTTAGCCAGATATATAGACAATAGCCAAAATGAAACCATCAGAAGTCATAAATGTCATGTTTTTAATTAAAAAAAATTCAGCAGATGTTAATTACCTTAAGCAGCTAAACTGAGTAGCTGTTTGAGCACTAAACTGATTCATCTTGTAACCTATAAAATGTCAGAAAATGGTGAAGATTTTTGCAGACTTTATAGATGGAAAAACACTGAAACAGCTCAGAGCTTTTAGAAAGTCTACTGAATAAAACCTTCAAAAGAAAAAAATAGAGAGAATAAACAGCTGGTGACCTGACAGTGGTACGTTACGTTGGCTTCTACACTGATTCAAAATTTAATCTAGGTACTTATGTGGGTTACAGACACATTTAATGCTGCATATGGTTTACAAACCTATTGCTTTATTCTGCATGCATTTAACAAGGAGAGAGGATACAAATGAAGTCATGGGTCAGTATAAAGATCCATGACCATGTACTCTGCTGCTGGACTTACTGGTAGCCATGGAAGCCAGCCACTTTGCTCTCCAAGGATCCACTTAAGCTTTGAACACAGCTGAGGTTTACACTCACCCATGCACACAGATGATCACCTAAGGCCACAACCTGAGCCCCAAGAGGATTTTCAGTGTTGCTCAGTGACCTGTGTGACCACTTGTTTCTGTAGCATTAAGCTTCCCCTCTTGTTTTTCTTTCAGTAACCACCTCTCCCCCATCCACTGCAGACCTGATGTGGTAAAGTAAGTGGACTTTTATACCACTGTTGTGAACAATAAATATATTAATTCTTAAAGAAGAAGTAAAACCTCTTATGAAACAGTGGAGCGTAAAATGTTTCCTAAATTTCCTAATCTACTAATTTTGTTGCTCACTGAAGTTTTCTGGACAGGACCATACGCTCAGCTGTGGAGCAGCACCTCTTTGACATAAACCCTTTAGAGGATCAGCGTTCAGACAACTGTGAATCGACCGCATGCCCTTCAAGGGTGACACCAACAGCGAGACAGAGACGTAGGCACCAAAGAGAGCAGCAGCAGGAGGAGGGCCAGAAGCACAGAGAAAAAAACAGGTACTGTGGGCGTGGCATAATCAAGAAGGTGGTAATCGATGGTACCCTCATCAGTGGCAATTAGTCTTCATACTGGCAGCACTGAATTGTAGATTCATTTTACTTTTTTTGTGCTTTCTGCTTATAGAATTTATTATCTTACAGCAAAATAATTCTAATGTACTTGCATTTATATAACGGTTTTCTAGTCTTACTGACCACTCAAAGCACTTTAATTACAAGTCACATTTAACCACACATTCATACAGCACTTTATCTGCCTCACATCAATGGCCATCCATTTAGAATCACCACTTAACTCAACATGTATGTCCTTGGACTGTGGGAGGAAGCTGGAGTACCTGCAGAGGGCCCACACAGGCACAGGGAGAACATGCAAACTCCACACAGAAAGGCCCCAGCCGGGGTCGAAACCAGGGACCTCCCTGTTGTGAGGTGACGGTGCTAACAACTACACCACTGTGGCACCCACTTTCATTACAGATGCCTGACTTCAGAGCCTCCCTGCAGTGATACAACAATGATACTTTCAGTTTGTGTTTTTTCGGTTTCAGTAAACAGTGGTGAAGTTTCATTCTGTGTGGGGAGCTTTACTGCACAGTCATAACAACTGGTGTCATTCCACCAAGAAGCTAATCCTTGTTGATGGAGACCCAGTGGAGTCTGAGAGCTCAGCGACACGTGGATTTGGGGAGTGTCTCAGCAGCAGAAAATGTTAATAAGAGCATGGACAGTAAATAGACTTAGCGCAAACACTAAACAGCACATTAGCTACTTGAGAACATATAAGAAAGGCATCAGGATGACCTCGGCATTTGGTTTCCAGGAGCATTTCATCCAATGTTAACCTGATTAAAAACAGACCAAAGAGAGCAGAGAGAGTCAGATGGAAGGCAGATGTCTCATTTCATCACCCTTTTCCTTTTCATCTGAGAACAGAGCTCCTTCCGTCAGAGGAGACACCAACAAGGAGAACGTCCCGTCGAGCAGTGGCAGCAGTTCAGGCAGCGTGGGGGGAGACATGGGCAGTCGTGTGGACTCACATGGAGGCCAGAGTGGTCACGCTGAGCGAACCCCCAAACCCAGGAAGCCAAAAATGAGCCCAACTCTCTTGCAGCTAACTGAGAACAAGGCTGCCCACGCAGTGAGTCAACACCCTTTTCTCCTCATCTCTTTTTATCTTTATCAATATGACAGGATTCTGTTTTCTCCTTCTTTTTTATTATTATTGCATATTCATTCCTCTTCTCTGCTGTTCCTGTAGATTCATGCGTATCATTTTGAATGTGTCTCTAGATGGTGGTAAATTCTGAACTGACTAGAAACCGTATCCAGGGCTCTCTGCACATGGCTTCACCACATGCAACACACATACAACTTCTCAAACAGATAATTGTCTGTTGCAGTTAACAAGAATCACTAAATGGAGGCTATGCAGCCGCTTAATGGTGCTCTGCCATTATACACAAGCTTGTAATATGCAACATACTACGCTAATTGTTGCCCACTTTTTTCCAGAAGTAGTACAAATGTAAAGGCCAATTATGAGAGTGCAGTTAGCTGCTGCTTTTATCTTATTTTAGATGTCATGTAGGTACAACATGAGACCATAATTTTTATTTAGTGTTTCTTTAGTACTCAGTATTTGTGCCGTTTCGAAAATATAGTAAAATACTTACTAATAGCGATTCTTATTCAGATCATTAACAACAACCAAAAAAATGCCCATAAAATTAATAAGTGGCAGCAAAGAATTGAATTCAATGAAAATAAAATAAATGATTGATCAAAAAGGCTGAAGCTTTGGCTTATTATAGCCTAACATATTTACAGAGCACATCCTGAATGACCACACTTTCATATAAGATTTCAACAAACACAGAGACCAAGAAAATAATAAGTTAAAAATAAAGAAATAACCTCAAGACAGAAATGGTTTGATGATAATCATACCTCAGTTTTATGTTTGTCTGCCACATTATTTATCTATGCAGTTTTTAAAAAATGTATTTTGTATTTTTACCTTATATATTTTTTAACAAACATAATTAGCTCCTACTCAGGTTGGACAATATGACAGTATACAGCATAGTACAGCACTAAATTTGTAATTTGGGGTATTATTTCCATGATTGTCTTCTCTTTAATACAGTTGATTGTATTGTGTTGTAAATCATTGCTTGATTACGAATTAAGCAGCAGGTCTACATTGTGGCAGACCTGCTGCTTCAGTCAGCTGATTGCAGCTTTGATTATTCAGGTATTTCAGTCACTATGAATAAAAAAAAACTTCATTATCCATTATTTTTTAATTGAGTTTCAGAGTTTCCTGCTACATATATTAACTGCATGATAAAATGGCTAAGGCTGGATTTTTCACAGTTGGGTACTGAATTAAATGCGAAATTACTTCTTCTTTAGTCACACCACATTTAATTAAAGTTTTTAGTTTTCCAGTATTTTAGTGAGGTAGAGTTATTGCACCGCTTTTTATTTTCTGCCATTTGTTGTCTTCTTTTTTAATGTGAAAATGATTTTGTAGAGAATTTTTCTTAAAGTACAGGGAAATAAAGTGCCAAAAACTCACATTAATAGACAAAGATGAAAGAGTAGGTTACTTAATCAGTTAATGGACATTTGATTAATCAGCTTTACAACTTTGGCCATTTATTTATCAACTCAGTTTTTTAACTCTGTAAAGCTTGAACCACGAAATAATTGCCAGTAAATTTTTTTTTTTTAAACTGGAGTGTTTCTTGAACCTTGAATTTTTTAAAAAAGAAATTATTTGTATATGCTTTATATGTATAAATTTATATGCTTAATTTGCATATATGAGTTTAAATTGGTATCATTTTTGCTACATCCGGCATTTTTGTGCAATTTATTGCTCACAGTTTGTTTATCTTAAACAAAAGAGAAACATATGAGGGGGTTAGGATTAAAAACCACAAGGACAATGTAGAGGTCTCAAAAACTCATGTATCAAATATGATACACTTGGCGTTACAGGGTTAAGCAAATAAAAAATATTCTAATTCCAGCTTTTCAATTGTGAGGATGTTCTCACATTTTATAGGTTAAATAAGTAAGTTAATCAGTTTAATCGTTAATTTAATAGTCTAATTGTAAGCATTGCTCTAATATAGTCAGCGTTCTGTGCAAGAAGTGTGTGTGAAAGCCGTCAAAGTCACAGCAAGGACATGGTGTGGAGCATGTAGCTGAAACTTGTAGTAACCCGATCTCTGCAGACTCTTCTTACAGTATGACTGCAAATTACCATTCACAGTTGGCTCTTAAGTGATTGTTGTTGCTGTTCCACCGTCTGATGGCAATAACTTTGTTGAGTTTAAACGCTCTCATTCAATGAGCAAAATTCGAGGCCAGCAGACTGTTTTTATTTTTTAACCCTCCATGCCTCCTCCTTATGTAACAGTACAGATGACACAGAGCCCCTTGACACACATATGGTTAATACATGATAGCTGGCACCATTGTGATTGGATGTTGGGTGTTGTGCGGAGTGGCTGACAGAAGAGGTTAGATGACTGTAAGTATCTGTGTCTCTGTTGGTGGGAACAGCTGTCTCTGTGACTGTGAGCTGTTTAGGTCAAGAGCCACTGAACTACATGCTGGGCACCAGCTCCCAAATGTCTGTAAGGTGCTATAAAGCAGCATGTTTTGGACTATTTTTTCACCAGACTCTTCTGTGTTACCGCCATTGTTTTGGTCCTGACATAAATCAGTAATATACTGGTGATTTCCAGAGGACAGGTGCTCATGATTTGGGTGATCCCCTGACTCTTCCTCTTGCTAGGAAGTTCAGATTTGTGGTTTTAAGTGAAATTTCTCAGCAACTGTATAATTCAATGAAAACTTTGTTTCTCACAGTAAACCATTATAGTTTTACTAGTCACCTGAAATGTACCTGACACTTTTCGTGACCTCCCTGGACTTTGTGGTTATCAGAATGTGATAGCATGCTAAGCTAAGATGATGAGCTGGTAAACACTGTACTGCTAAAGATCAGCATTCAGGAGCTGCTAATCTTTGTGCATCTTTACTGACAAGTGTAGGTCATCAGTATCAAAAAGAGCTTTCCGCACACCGCCGACACACATTGAGCACAATATGCCCACGTTGGGTATCATATTCAGCAAGTGGCCTTGATTACATAATTGGGGTTGTCGAATATGATATGAGCAGTGCAAAGAAATAGAAAGCAAAAACAAGAGAAGGAGTTGAACAGAGTAAAACCCATAAAAAAATTTAAAGGTGACACACACACTTATTTCTCATTGATAAAAAAAAAAATAAACAGTCATAAAATTAGCCACTTAAACCAATTAAAGTTTAAATGTGTCTGTCTTTTAATAGTTCAAGGAATGTGCTGGTGAAAGTTCTGGTGATTTCACAAAAGGTTCTTCAAACTCTTAGCTGTTTTCCTCCAAGCTGTGGCACCTTTTACCTGAATGCTTGTTTTACGTTGATAAACTACTGGCTGCCTTGTGGATTTACGAGATGTTACAATTGTTGTAGCGTTTACATCATGCACCTTATCTGATAAGAACAGACAGCAAAGATGCCTATGTAAATGTTTATGCTGTGTGGGGTTTCTCAGATTTCTGATTGTAAACTGTGAGATAAACTGCATCAGGCTGATTAGTCACAAGCTGGTGTTAAAGCGTCTTTGCTGAGATGGTTTCTCTGTTGGACCTTCTAGGAATGACACTGCAAGAAATGATGGCCTTTCCTCTGCTTCACAGGTTGGTTCAACTTCTTACCTTGTTAGTGTCACAGTTGAAAAACCCAGGGCACAGATGCTTAGGCACACAGAGGCCCTACCAGTTCACCTTTACTGAAAGCAATGCTGTTGAGCAGGTTGTTGTTAGACGTGTATATACAGTGCATCCAGAAAGTATTCACAGCGCTTCAGTTGTTCCGCATTTTGTCATGTTACAGCCTTATTCCAACATGGATTAAATTCATTTTCAACTCAAAATTAATAAATAATGACAAAGTGAAAAAAGTTTGCTTGAAATTCTTGCAAAATTATTACAAATAAAGAACAAAAATATAACATGTACATAAGTATTCACAGTCTTTGCCATGACACTCAAAATTGACCTCAGGCGCATCCTGTTTCCACTGATCATCTGTCAGATGTTTCTACAACTTGATTGGAGTCCACCTGTGGTAAATTCAGTTGATTGGACATGATTTGGAAAAGTGCACACCTGTCTATATAAGCTCCCATAGTTGACAGTGCATGTCAGAGCACAAACCAAGGCATGAAGTCCAAGGAATTGTCTGTAGAGCTCTGAGACAGGACTGTATCGAGGCACAGATCTGGGGAAGGGTACAGAAAAATTTCTGCAGCATTGAAGGTCTCAGTGAGCCCAGTGACCTCCATCATCCGTAAAAGGAAGAAGTTTGGAACCACCAGGACACTTCTTAGAGCTGGCTGCCCGGCCAATCTGAGCAATCAGGGTAGAATGGCCTTAGTCAGGGAGGTGACCAAGAACCTGATGGTCACTCTGACAGAGTTCCAGTGTTGCTTTGTGGAGGGAAGAACCTTCCAGATGGACAACCATTTCTGCAGCAGTCCACCAATCAGGCCTGTATGGTAGAGTGGCCAGACGGAAGCCACTCCTCAGTAAAAGGCACATGACAGCCCACCTGG
>VUQS01043107.1:0-17817 GCA_015108495.1 Heterochromis multidens
TCGCCTGGAGCCTTCTTTAGGTGCCTTCCCAGCTTTGACATGTCCAGCTGGGATAACCACATTTACTCAGGGCATTTTTGATGTGATGTTCTTCTGCTTCCCTGGCCGCTGTGTCTGTGGGGATGGTGTTCGCTCTGTGTTGTAGCGTCCTGATGACACCCAATTTGTGCTCCAATGGATGATGAGAGTCAAACTTTAAATACTGATCCATATGTGTTGGTTTACGGTACATTCTGACTTTCAAATGCCTCCCATTGCTGATGGAAATCTCACAGTCTAAGAAGGCTAGCCTGTCATTTTTCATATCCTCCCTGGTGAACTTGATCTGTTTGTCCACCGAGTTAATGTGATCAGTGAATTGTGGTACGTCCTGAGATTTGATTTTCACCCAGGTGTCATCCACGTACCTGAACCAATGACTCGGTGGTGTGGGATTTTTGGGATTCTTTTACCTGGATTATTGGGCATGCATCAAGAGTCCTTAGTATCTAGTTTCTAGTTCCTAGTTCATGCTTTGCCATGCTAGAGTTTTGTTTTTGTATTCTGAATTCTTGTAAATCTCAACAATAAAGCTACTTCTGAGTTCACGTTTTGTTTCCAGAGTCCTGCACTTGGGTCTTCACTCTGCAACCACACAGCACTTCCCATGACAGAAGCTGGGAGAATGGTCTCACTTTCTACTGGAGAGTCCGAGACTGAGAACTGGTGGGAGAGAGCATCTGGCTTGGTGTTCCAGGAGCCTGGGTGGTATGAGATGAAAAAATTGAATCTAGCAAAAACAAGGACCACCTGGCTTGTCGTGCGTTCATATGCTTTGCAGTTTGAATGTATGACTGTATGTTTTGTGTTCAGTCCATGCATGGCTCCCTCTAGCCAGTGCCTCCATTCGTCCAAGGCAGGTATTCTAATATTCATGAAATATATTTAACAGGTGAGTGTTAAAGGAGGTCTTCCATTCGTCACCTTCCCCAATCCAGATGAGAAGATAAGTGTTCCGAAGATCCAGTTTGGAAAGGCGGTGGCTCCCATTAACAGCTCAAAGACAGAGGACAACAATGGCAATGGATACTTGTTCTTAACTGTTGATTGATTAAGACCTTGGTAATCAATACAAGAGCTGAGAGTTTTGTCCTTTTCAACAAAAAAAACCTGCTGCCAAGGGAGATAACGATGAACGGATTATACCTGCTTTTAGTGAGTCATGGATGTATTTTTTCATTGCTTCCCTTTCAGGTTTTGAGAGGCTGTAGACATGGCTGGTAGACAAAGGAGCGCCAGGGAGGAGGTCAATAGCACAGTCCTATGGCCGATGGGGTGGAAGAGAAAGTGCCATATCCTTGGGAAAGACTTCTGTGAGATCATGATAAACAGATGGAACAGAAGAGAGATCAGGAGGTTCAGGACTCAGATGGCATCCATTAAGAGCGGAAACCTGGAGTGGCTCAGGGAGAGATTTTAATGGAATGTTTAACTGTTTAGTGAGATTAGTGTCTAGAAAACTTTGCTCATCCCCAGAGTCTATTAATGGTAGAAGAGAAAATGAATTGTTTTCAGAACAAATTGTTGCAGGCACCAAAAGATGAGGTAGGGAGGAAGCATTAGTAAGACGACCCGCCAGTGTCCCTATTTCAGCTGACAGGAATTACATTTTAGCTGATGATGGCAGGAGCCTTCGCCTGCCTGTTGTTCCGAAGTGAGCCCCGCGCCAGGTGTGGAAGCCTCCCGGGGCGCAGCATCCAGGGCATAGCTGGACATCTGACGTCGATGTTCCCTGAGGTGGTCAACGAGCCTTATAAACATTGACATAAGCTGATCAAGGGTGACAAGTAAATTTTTTGCAGCCAACTCACTGCTCATGTGTTGAGTAGATGAGTAATCCGCCACACTCCGCCTTCCCTGCCGCAAATTAAACATGCATTGAACGGTCGCATTGGAGCTCGTCCCTTGTTAATGAATTCAGCATAGGACAGTTCATTGTTTGAATTTATAAAAGCCTGTGCCCACTAAAGTGCTCTGCCTCTCATTAGATTTGTCATATATGTGATAAGTCCTACAGAGCTGTTTGAAAACTAATGTCCACTGGGTTAAAGACCCCTGAGTTTTCTCCAACTCACTGGTGAAGGTTTCAGGTGAAGGCAGGGCTCTTTCTGAAGGCTCAGGTGGAGCAGGCGGAGGGGACGGTGCAGCGGAGGATTCCGGGGTCTCCACGGGAAGCAGGGCTGTAGGTAAAGGCTGTGGTTGTGAGCACGCAAATTACATCATTCCACCAAGTTCAACTACCTAATGAAGCAAAACTTCTTGATTCGAAGTGAGGCGGCGGAGAAAGCGCTCATGCTCTCCCAGCTGCTCTCTTTGAGAAGTGATTGTTTCTTGAAGTGAGTCAGTGTCTGCTGAGTTCATGGTGGCCAGATCATTCTGTCATACAACCGACTTAAGGGAGGACTCACTCGCAAGACACTGAGGAAAGTTTACACAGGCTTATTTACAGGTTGCAGAGAAAAACACTGTTTGAGATGCAATGGAGTTGGAAACTGGGCAGGAGAGTTGCAGTTAAGTCCATGTTCACACACATGTTGTCACAAATACTCGAGGGGTTTCAAACATTTGAAGGGTCTTCAGAGACAAGGGTTAGAGCTGAGGAACAAACTGGAGGATAACATGAACAAGATGGAAGCCAGAACACAATACCTCTTGCTGACACAATGATCTGGTGATGACTGAGGGATTTCGTCAGCCTTGATGAACCCATGAGGTCATGAGGTGAGTTGATTAGTAAACTCTCAACAGTTGAGGGTTTGACAGAAGGGTGGGGAGACCCGGAGGAACCACCTCTGAAAGAGGTAAACAATACATGCCCACAAACACAAATGCATGAACAGACAGGGGAGAGGAAAAGAGAGAGCACAAGAAAGAGAGAGAAAAGGCAGGCCAGCACAGGAGGACTTGGGGACCATGACATATAGTATGAGTGGTTTCCTTTTCCCTAGTCTGACTGCATTATAATCAGAGGTCACTTTGCCAATTAAGAAAACCAAACTGGTGGAATTATCAAGTGTCCACATGTCAGCAACGTTATAGCTCACCTGGTTGTGGGCCCTGCAGCTTTTTGGCATATGGGTCACCTGCCATATGTCAATAAGCTGCAGTGCGCTGAGTTTGAGTCTGCCTTAGGGCATTTCCTGTGTGTCCCCTTTGCATTCGCCCCTTTCTCTCTCCCTAACACCAAATGACAACAGCAATTGCCTCAAGGTACTTTATATTGTAAGGTAAAGACGCTAAAATAATAGAGAGAAAACCCCAACAATCAGATGACCCCCTATGACCAAGCACTTGGAAGTGGGAAGGAAAAACTCCCTTTTAATAGGAAGAAACCTCTGGCAGAACCAGGCTCAGGGAGGGGCAGCCATCTGCTGTGACCGGTTGGGGAGAGGGGAGGAAGACAGGACAAAAGACACACTGTGGAAGAGAGGCAGAGATTAATAATAACTAATGATTAAAGTGGTGTATAAACAGACAGAGAGTGAAAACAGGTGAGAAGAAAGAAGAAGAAACGCGCAGTGCTACTCGTGGGAGCCCCCAGCAGACTAGGCCTATTGCAACGTAACTAAGGAAGGGTTCAGGTTCTCCTGATCCAGCCTTAACGATAAGCTTTATCAATCTCTACTGTCCTGTCCAATAAAGGCAAAAAATGCCCCCCAACTCCCCCTAAAAAAGGTTCCACACTAAATGTGCTTTAAGACAATAGGCAGATTCTATTAGAAATAGGGCTACAGTAAAAGTCCATTTATGCCACCACAGGTAGAATCACAGTGTGCCCACTAGGACTAATTATTGGACCTCAATTTAAGTATGAGTACCTTTTCAAGGGCCAAAAAGATATATATATGTACCAAACAGTAAAAGGTTCATATCTGCGCTGTTTCTTCTAAATTGGCCATATGTGCAGATGTTAGATAAATAAAGCTTTCAGTGGTCAGTAAGTAAAGTCGAAGTGTAATAATCATTTCAGGTTTAACACTGGTCTAGGATAAAAACCAAAAGGGTACCAAAAGGCACCCCATGTCAAATGTACAACAGCAGTACTTTAGAGGGTACCATCCCAGTGACAAATCGTATCACTAAAAGTAGAAAAAGGCAGTGCAATATAATTTCATCACACAGCTAAACAGAGGGTATTATAGCTAGGGGAACGGGCAAGCACTGTGACAGCTATAATATAGCAGAAATTAAGTTTCTAACAGATAAATCCCAGAAAGCTGAATCAGTTCATCTGGACGTAGCGTTTTCAGTGGGAGAAACGTTTCGTCACTTAATCCAAGTGACTTCCTCACTCGAGGAAGTGAGCTTTCTGGGATTTCCTTACCTGGATTATTGAGCATGCACTAACAGATAAATGATTTAATAGCAATTAGTACCATAAGCATAATTATTATTTTCTTGAGTGGCTAATCAGACTTGAAGCTAATGTTACTCCCACACATTTTCTTGTGTGCTCTGTGTGTGTTGGTGAAAATGTGTGCCATTTGGATAATTCAGTACCTGGAACAGCATCACCTGTACTGTGTATGAGGTTACCATGGTCACACATTTGGCTGCAGCAGAAATTTGAAAAAAGAAAAAAATATGAACCATGATGGCTGAAGCTAAGATGTGTGAATGTTCATGTTCAGAGCAACAGCTGAGTGTTAATGTTGCTTCCGATTTATAGGGAAAACTATGAAGGGAGTAACAGCAGCCACTTAGTGTCTGAAACCTAAATATGTAAACTTTCTTCTTTTTTTAATCTTTGTGCAGGCTGGAGAAGCCCTGTTATAGCGTCAAGGGTGTTTAAACTACAGTTTAGTTTCAGTTGCCATTGTTTACAGATCACTGAGAAATTCAGTTTAATGGTATAAAACTGCAAAACCAACCAACATTTTGGCATGTATTTGCAGAACAAATAAGAAAAACAGGGACACAAGAACAGGAGTTCTGATCAGAATTTTGAGAATAGGTCCAGAAAAATCAAAAGCCTCACCTGATTTAACTTTTGTTCATCTTAGATACACGGTTACCTCCTTGTGCTTCTCTGGACTGTTTTCATAGTGGCTGCTATTTTTAGATCGCTCTATATAGGTCCTGTTACGTTCCCTGTTACGCATTTATGCCTCTGTCAGTCTGTCAGAAAGATAATCCTTCAACTTGATTTTCAGTTTTGGGAAATGGATGAAGTTGCAGGGAGACAAATTTGGTTACTTTATGTGCTGAGCAAAGATTGTGTTTTTGTGGCCAAAAACCTCACATTGCATTTTCTGTGTGTTGGAATATAATGGTATGCACCACAGTTGAGATTTCTCTGAATGTTCTCCATCAAAGGGCTCAGCATGTCAGAGTTGATAATGTGACATGTTCATGGTGCACAAGCATATGAATGTTAAAAAAATGTCTGGCATATTCCTCATCTTGTTTGTCCTCTAACACATTGCGTTTGGGCTTGGGAACTGTGGACTCTTTAACTGAAGCTTGCTAAAAACTGCTCGGTCAAAGCCAGATACCCAGCTATCATTACCAGTGATGATCCTCCACACAAAACTTGGGCTGAAAGAGAAGCTGATGTTTGCTCGGCCCACAAATTTGAGGTCCATTGTGAACACAGAGAAAACAATCAAAGTCGTGTTCCAACCACTTAACGAGAAGGATCTATAATAGTGGTTCTGCTGGAAGGTGCCTGGACATGTCGGTACCTTATTCTATGTGAGACTCATCCATCCATCCATACATCCATCCTCTGCCGGTTATGCAGGGCTGGTTTGTGGGGGCAGCATCCTAAGAAGAGAAGCCCAGACCTCCCTCTCCCTAGCTACCTCCTCCAGCTCCGGGGGGGACACAGAGGCATTCCCAGGCCAGCTGAGAGATGTAATCTCTCCATGGTCTACCCACCTGGTAGGACAGGCTTGGAACACCTCACCCAGGAGGCATCCTAGTCAGATCCCCGAACAGAGCAGAGATGAGATCCTGAGGCCACCAAAGTGGAAGCCTTGCACCATTTGGGTCCACCTAGAAATTATGTCCATAAAAATTATGACAGAATTGGTGACAAAGGGTAGCCCTGGTGAAGTCGAACACCCATTGAGAATAAGTTTAACTTATTGCCGGCAATGCAGACCAAGCTTTCTCTGCAGTTGTGTAGGGACCGAATGACTCATAGCAACACGCCAGATATCCCATATTCCCAAAGCACCTACCTTTGGATCACCCGAGGCACGTGGTAGAATGCCTTCTCCAAGTTCACAAAACATATGTTGACCAGTTGGCAAATTCCCATGCACACTCAAATATCCTCAGGAGGATAAAGAGCTGGTCTAACATTCCATGACCAGGAAGAAAACTGCATTGTTCAGCCTAAATTTGAGGTTTGACTAATGGATCAACTCGCCTCTCCAGTACCCTCACATAGACCTTCCCAGGGAGGCTGATTAGTATGATCCCCTATAGTTGGAGCACATTCTCCGGTCCCCCTTCTTAAAAATGGAAACCACCACCCCAGTCTGCCAATCCAGAGGCACTGCCCCAGATCTCCATGCGATGTTGTAGAAGTATGTCAACCAAGACAGGAGTTGTTAACTACCTCAGTGACCTTGCCCTTAGTGATGGGCGAGTCATTCCCCTCATCCCTAGACTGCTTCCTTTACAGAAGGCATGTCAGTGTGATTGAGGAGATTCTCAAAGGATTCTTTCCACCGCTCAACTATATTCTCAGTTAAAGTCAGCAGCACCTCACCTGTGCTATACACCATGTGAACAGAGCACTGCTTTCCCCTCCTGAGTAGCCTGACAGTTTGTCAGAATTCCTTTGAATCTGACAGAAAGTCTCGTTTCATGGCCTCACCAAACTACTCTCACACACGAGTTTTTGCTTCAGCTATTACCAGAGTTGCGCTCTGCTTGGCCTGTCGGTACCAATCAGCTTCCTCCAGAGTCCCACAAACTAATCAAGCTCAAAAGGACTCCTTCTTCAGCTTGACGGCTGCCTTCACTTCTGGTGTACACCATCTGGTTCGAGATGGCCACGACAGCACCAACCACCTTGTGGCCACAGCTCCATACAGTTGGCTTTGCAATGGAGGTGCAGAACATGGTCCACTCAGACTCAATGTCCCCAACCTCCCTTGGATTGCAGTCAAAACCAGGCCTTTCCAACATCCTCCCCCACCACCTGATCCAATTCAAACTTAAATCAGGTATGACTCTGTTCTCAGAACGTCTTGATCACATCTTGTGAGTTCTAAGAATTCCATCAGCCAGTTGCATAGTCTGCATTGTGGACTCTGTATAGATTCTGCACACTATGAATCAAGCATAACTTAATATTTGTCTTTTCTCTTATGAAATCAAAAGTACTATGTAACACCTTAGTACCACCGTGGGTTCCCAGTACCACATGCAGACACAATCATTGCAGTGTTTGCTGTGCTTTTTATTCATTTATACAGTGCTCAGTTCCTGTGCGCCTTGATTCTTTTCAACAGCCGCCAGTTCTTCTTCTCACTCTAATGCCTCATCTTCTGGCCCAGTGTGCTACTACATAAATAGGGGAGACTGATTAAACAATATGTAACAGATGTTCCACACAGCCGCCCCTAGCACTGCACCCTGAACCACCTACCCCACAGCTGAGCCACAAACCACATCCCGTCTCCACATACTGTTAAAAAAAACAGAACAAACAAACTTACATCTAATAGAAAACTTAACAAAATTTAAAACTGGTTGCTATTAGCAGTCTTTCGCAAAAACACACTATTTTTCCCCACTTCTTTAGTTGAATGTAAAAAATGCCAAAGATAACAGTTAGATATTTGGACAGTACTGTATGTTAGTTTGTTCAAATTAATTTTGAGCCTCGGAAAATGGGGACTGTGTATATGGCTGTAATCCCTAAACAGTTACTGGAAATCTTTTGTAAAACCCACCAAATTAAAGCTGAAAGTCTGCACTTCAGTCACATCTTGATTGTTTGATTTAAAATTCACTGTGGTGGTGTCCAGAGGCAAAACTAAAAAAATTGTGTCTTTGTCCAACAAATGATGTATCTAACTGTACTGACTCTAGAGCAGTTTGTATATTATTTAATCAGATTAGAGGAAATCTGATGGTCTACTTCTAGGGCTACTTTAAGAGGACTGATGCCATTTATTTAAAAAAAGGGCTAAATGTGAAAATACCTAAGAAGCCTTCAGTCTAGTCTGAATTTGATGTTGTGAACATCTAACTTTTGACTCTTTCACTTAGTTCTCATGACATGTTTTCCATAGAGCTAGATATTGAACTTTTCAGATAATTGTACAGTTGGTATATGGTTTTCAATTTTAGCCTCTACTATTAGAGCCTGGGCATGCAATGGTGACTGTCTGACATCCCTTGAACTCATAACGGTCATCATTCAGTCATTATGACAGGTTTCATTTTACTTTCATTTTAACTTCTAACTCCTTTAGGGAGATTTTTCTTTTCTTCACCACCTCTACAGTCACCACCTCTTCCCAGAGAGTGGAGGGCTTGCTCTCATGCCACATGCACACTGTTCTTTGCGTGTGTTATGTTCAGTGAATGGAATGACACAATTCAAGTAAATCTGACATTTGTATGTATGTTTGAATGTCTTGTGTTTATATATTTTTCTAAACCCATATCGGTTTACTTTCAATCATAACTGACAGAAATTAAGACTAAAACTGTGAAAATAGGAGCAAAAATAATAATAAAGGAATGTTCTTTTTCATTTTGTTATAGTGCACCTTTTCCTCTCAGTCAGGCTCCAGTGCTCCTGGCAGTACTATGAGAAATGGTGGTACCTGTAAGCACAGGAGATATACAGCCTCTGCTCTTGTACTGACTGTGTGTGCATGTGTGTGTGCAGATATGCATGCTCACACACACATGGATTTACTCAAATACTGAGGCATGCCCACACACAAGCACTGCAGCCCTGACTCGGACATTCTCCTCACTGGCTGTAACAATGATGGATGTGGAGGGCAGCACCAGTAGATTGCTTAGCCAGACATGAAGGCAGAAAAGCTGAATAAAAACACTGATTTTTCATCCTCTCCTTTCTTTCTCTCTGTCTTATTCTTGTTTTCCCCAATTCCCTTATGGCTGCCACTACCCAGACCACCCACCCATACACTCACTCATATTTTTTACTGCTCACCAGTCCATCCTACATTGTTTTTCCTCACTATTTCAGTCACTCAAACAATGACCTGTGAATTAGGGCTGTGCCTCAGAGGTTTACATGTAATATCAGCAGATCGATTCTCTCTGTGCTCTAAAATGCTTCCAAGGTTTCTTATTGCCATGGAAACTCTGAAGCTAAAGTGGTAGTAGTAATATGTATTCTGGGGACTAAATGGATGGATGAAAAAGCAAGACTTTTCTTCTTGTGTCATTTAAAAAAATCTACATGTTTTTGATGATTCCCAAGCCATAAAAAAAGAGGTCAGTCTTTAGAAATTAAAGACTGATTAATAATTTGGTAGAAAGGTCCACTGAAATATCCCATTAATCAACCAAGTTTTAAAACATAATTCATGAGCTAATGGTTTAAAGCTGCTCTTAAACCTACTGAAGGACCAGATGGATCTTTGCTTAAAAAAAAAAAAAAAAGAGCTTTGATTTTAATTTCACATTATTCAAGCGTGAATATTCAGTCTTGACCCAACTTTTTTCAAAGTTTGTCTCACTGTGTCTTCCTCACACTAAACCAACTTTTTAGGTAAATGAGACATTTTTTAGTTGTCATATTGTAGCCAATTTTACAAATACAATTCAGAAATGCTGTCCTTTATAAAATCAAAATTTAAAATCTGAGTAAATAGGTTTAAGACAGACCAGACTGGCCTATAGGATCACAGAAATGAAACTCCCATGTTAAAATGTGCTACTTCAGTGATGAAATTAACATGTTTGCAGCTTGGTGTAAAAAGCAGTTTTTGTACATACATACAGTGGTGTGAAAAAGTATTTGCCCCCTTCCTGATTTCTTAGTTTTTTGCATATTTGTCACACTTACATGTTTCAGATCATTAAACAAAGTTTCATATTCGACAAAGATAACCTGAGTAAATACAAAATGCAGTTTTTAAATGATGATTTCATTTATTAAGGGAAAAAAGTTATCCAAACCTACCTGCCCTGTGTGAAAAAGTAATTGCCCCCTAAACCTAATACCTGGTTGTGCCACCCTTCGCAGCAAGAACTGCAATAACTGGCAATGAGTCTTTCACATCACTGTGGAGGAATTTTGGCCCACTTTTCTTTGCAGAATTGTTTTATTTCAGTCACATTGGAGGGTTAATCACAGTTAATTCATGATTTTTCACACAGGGCCAGGTAGGTTTGGATAACTTGGATAACCCCCACAGCAGTCAGATCCCTAACTGTAAGGGAAAAGGGTTCAGATGTTGCCTTTAACTTATGCCCTGTCTGTATGTACACTATATGTACTATACTGCATATAATAATTCTGTGTATTCTGTAATCTGTAGAAGAGATTAATGGTCAGAATGTTGACACCATAAATAAATGTAAAGCATTATTGAGAGAAATTTCAAAATATGAATTTAATTGAAGCATTTAAATGAAGAGTGAGTAAACTGACAATAGAGAAAGGTGGTGGTGGTGGTGGTGGTAGTAATGGAGGGGTGCAGTTGCATGCTAATGATGGTCATTAACCTAAAGGTAGTGAGGGGGACAGGGCTTTAGAGGGACATGATTATGAAGCAGCTGGCTAACAGAGCAGTAAATCCTGCTGTGTGGTCAATGCAACTGCACTGACAGTCACACACTCTGCTAGCCAACAAGCTCTACCAGGCATCTAGTCAGCCTGTTACAACATCTGCTATCTGCCAAGGAGGGAATTAGGCAACAGTGTAATCTGTGCCCTAAACCATCAAGGATGGATGGATGGATGGATGGAAAAAGAAAATGGCTGAAGGACAAAAATTGAACTGTGGTCACTGGAGGAAACACACATGTTGCTTATGTTACAATAATACTGTGTAACAACTTGTCTGGAGAGGTTGAGGATTAAAGCAGCAATGAACATGCTTTCAAAGTACAAATGGCATGTGAGTGTTTTAAGTCTGAACCTACCCTTTAAGTCAGTGAAGCCAAAAAGTCATGATGGGAAAGCATTTAAGAGTACCCAGTACAGGTTTCTTTATCATTTTAGCCACAAGAGTCCACACCAGAAAAGTAATAAAAGGACAGTATGTCTGCAAAGCACTGAAATTACAGCCTCGACAATCTGACTACAGACCTTAGTGAAGGTAAAAGGGCTGTAATACACATTTATCATGGACTGCAGCTGCCGATAGCCTGTTTCTGTGTTTGACACAGGTTTAGATTGTCAGGGGACCTTGAAAGTGTACTAGCAAGACAACAAAAAATACAAAGTGAAAATGTCTCATTTAAATCAATGTGTGTTGTGGGATTTCTACAATCAATATGTATTCAAACAAACCATGTTTAATCCATTGTGTTAGAGAAGCCTGGACAAAATGGACACATCAATTAGAAATTTAAATTTGATTTAATTTAAAACCAGCATCAATAACCTAACAGCAGTGCAAGGTTACACACAGAAATAAAAAGAGAGTGCAAAGTTAAATCAGATGGAAGACAAAGTAAAAGGAAGAAGAATGGAAGTGATCCAATGAATGTGAGGAAGAAAGTGGATACAGAGCAGGACTGTGGAGTAGATACCGCAGAGACATCACTAGCTTCATGAACACTACAAATACTGTATTCGCTGAGCATGAAGGCCAGAGCTGCAGAGGGATTGATGGAGACGGCCTGGTTGCAGCTGAGCAACTCTCTTTCTACCACTGACGAAGCACTGAGTGGTGTCTGAGCAGTACCATCTTCAGGGTCAGTCAGCAGGCTGTGGCAGGTGGCACGTGATGGTTTGAGGAGAGCTGACAATGAAAGAAAAGGAGTAGGAAAGGAAGCAGAGGGAAAGAGCAAAGACTACCATGTGTACACTCAAAAAACACATGAACCCACTCAAGAACTATTAATAGAAAAGAATGTGCAGTGAAAACCTTAGGTATACCAGGTGTACACTTTTTGTTTCTAATATTAAGTCAAGGTGCTAACCTCTGCAATGGTCTTTTGTTCTTAATTTCCTTTGTTACCTTCCTAGGTTACATTTTTGTAATTTTCCACAACTGAAACCAACACACAAATATTTTATTTTTCTGCACTTTTATTTAATTCTGCAAATTTTGATTCTTGTCCTAACTGCCATAACTTGCAAAGAGATATTCATCTACTCCATCCATCCATCCATCCATCCATTTTCTTAACAACTTATCAAACTAAGGGTTGTGGGGGTACTGGAGCCTTTTACCTTCACTAGTTGTTGCCCATCATTACTGTTTTCCTTCAGAAGTGTTTCTTTTATCTATGATTCCAGATTTAAGTTTACCAAGAAGACATTTCCTTTTCTCCATTTCTCCAGTGAGTGCATCAGTTTCAGACTGGAGCTTATCCCAGCTGTCATATGGCAAGAAGTCTTTTACACTGAACAGGTCATAAGTCCATCAGAGGACTAACACAGAGAGACAGACTATTATTCACACTGACATTCTCACCTACCATGCATGTCTTTGGACTGAAGCCAGAGTATCTACAAAGAACCCACAGGGAGAACCCGCAATCTCCACACAGAAAGGCCCCAGCCAGCTAGTAAATTTGAACCCAGAGCCTTCCTGCTGCAAGGTGACAATGCTATCCACTGCATCACCATACCCTTGCAAATGTTATACAGAAATGATGACATTAAGGAAGGTCTACATACATTCAGGGCTAAAGATAGGAATCAAAATCAGGCTCTTGTTTCTTGTTTGAAATCTGTACTCCCCAAATTCAACCAACAAGTGTCCTACCAGGGGGGACAGGACACTGGATCATGTTTACAGTAACATCAAGCAGGCCTACAGAGCGACACCCCTCCCCCATCAAGGACAGTCTGATCACCTCTCTCTGCTCCTCATCCCAGCCTACACCCCCCTCAGGAAACAAAGTCCTCCAAGCACCCGGGTCATTAAAACATGGCCAGACGACGCCCTCCTCCAGCTACAGGACTGTTTTGAAAATACACACTGCTCCATCTTTGAACAGCAGGACCTGGAGACCCTCACTCAGTCTGTACTTTTCTACATTAAGTGCTGTGTAGAAAATGTGTCAGTGACCAAATCCGTCCGGGTGTTTCCTAACCTAAAACCCTGGATGACGAGTGAAGTACAGGCTCTAATCAGAACCCACAACTCAGCCTTCAGGCTGAGGGACAGCTCCCTGTACAGCACTGCCAGAGCCAACCTGACAAGGGGCATCAAAAAAGCCAAGGAGGCCTACAAGAGGAGGATAGAGGGCTTCCTCACAGACAACAACCCCCGTCAGGTGTGGAGAGGCATCCAAGCCCTCTCCAACTACAAAGGCCAGAGCCCCCCAACCCCCGACAGCAGCCTCACACTAACAGAGGAGCTCAACAACTTCTTTGCCCAGTTTGAGACCGCTGTACCCAGCAGTACCTTCATCTTAAAGATGATGGAGTTTCCCTTTTCATCACTCTTCCTGTGATGAAAGACAGCCCTTGACGATAGACTAAAGTAGCAGCCAATCAGAAAGCTCCGTGCTGGTTGTTGGTGTGAAAAGACAGTGGAAAGAAAGCACGGCTGTGGTGTTGATTTATTACTCAGAGTTGGTGCTGTGACTTTTTCTTTCCATGTTTTTTTGTCAGGCGTGTGTGACTTACCGTTAATTTCCATCACAATTTATACATTGTGTAGCTTTGCAACATGTCTGTGGTCACTATTCTTTATAAGAGCGTCATCAGACAGTTTATTACCTTGTAAATTTCCTATCACTTGCACAGTTTAGGGAATATTTTGTTACTTTGTTTTTGCATTATTTGGCTGTATTGCAGGCAAGAGCTACATGTTAGAGCCGTATAGGACTGAGGCCTCACTGTGTCATGATGCTGGGTCATTTAACTCTGTTTATTTAAATTTTCTATTTGATTCTTGGTTTTCTTAGTCTTTATGTTGTTGTAATGTATGTATCTGGGTAATTGTTGTCTATCTGTCTGTCTGTCTGTTTGTAAGCAGTCTAGCGTCCACAGTTTTCAAGATATCATTTTCAAATTTTGTGTGATGGTAGATACCAATAACAGCTCGAGCTGATTTAATTTTGGTGAAAATCGGGTCAAGGTCACACCAAATGTGAAAGTCAGTAAAAACTCTATATTATCCACAATTTTTTATGGATCGTCTTCAAACTTCAGAACAACATACTAGATCATGGGGGACATGAGTACATAGGCCGGCTAAGCATTTGAACTTGACCTTCATTGTTAGCACCCAAGGTCAAAGTTGACCTTGAAAAAAATTTTCAAGAAACCATATCGAGTATAATATATCATATGAAAGAGCGTGGAGAGAGCTGTACAACACACTTTTTATTTTTTCAATACAACGCCCTATGACATCATAATGACACCGTAAACTTTTGCAAAATTAGAGCTGTTGTCATCATATTGTAATAGAAACATCATAAAACAGTTTTAGTAAGTTTAAGGTTCCAGGTGCAGAAACTATGGATGAACCTGCAGACCAACCAGAAACAACTGCAGCACTGACAGAGACACACACTGATTAACTGCCTCCATATGAATGACCATCACCCACTGCAAAGTTTCTTCATTCTTACCATGAAACCAGTCCAACAATCAGAGGTAACCCCCAGAGGAAACAGCAGACTTGCAGCCTGGAGAAGAATAAAAAGAAGGTAGGTCATTTATCAGGATACAAATAGATGGTTATAAGGAACTTTTCTAGGCACTCGTTATCTGAGGTGGCAAAGGGAAGTGTTGGTTCCCAGTGTATCTGATCTCTGAGAGGCAGAATCTGAACCGCCAGACTCACATGAAGCAGGTGGGACTGAATTAACCAGAGCTGTTAAATAGTTACAAAACCTCTGACTGAAGACTCCCACAGCGCCAACTAAAACTCAAGTAAGGCAAAGTTCAGGGCAGAGGATTTGAGTCATGTGACTTGATTTTGAAATTGATTTTGTCTGGAGCTCAGACATCCAGAGGAAGCTGCTCCTTCAAACTGGCTGCTTCACATTGTTGAGCATGCTCAGTTCCAGACCTGGGAGCTCTAGAATCCACCAACAGAACAGAAAATATAAAACTTGTTTTAAACACTGCAGTTTATCAGGAACTTGTCACAAACCTCTGTCTCTTAATGAGGGTCCTGAGAGACTTTCCAGCATCCATCCTGTCAGCTCAGCTTTGTTGTGTTGGTCCTTGTAACTCTGTTCAGAAAAAACAGCAAACCAGTGAAAACCAGAATGTAGAGGTGAAAAACATAGTAGAGGAGGCTGCCACACAAACATTAGGTTTTTAAATGTGGTGTCGCCGGATATCAAAAAATAACATCTTAATCAAAGCACCTTCATCAATCAGTTATTTCAGAATTTAAAAAATGATCCTGAACAGCCTCTTTAAAGAGTTAAAAGAGTTCAAACAGGTAAAAACAAAGAAACAGTGACTAAGAGCCGGTTAGTGTTGAGTGCAATAACTAATGCCTCTGTCAGCTGACACAGAGCTGTGGCTCTCAAACCTTTCAGCTGTGAGTCGTGGTCACTTTTTTAGTTTTGGTGAGCCTCTTCATTATTTTTCACCTAGTGCTCACACTCATTCTTATTCGTCCATTCACAAACTCCACACTTGTTAGTGCAAGTGTTTGTATTACAAATACAAACAAGCTGATTCTGATTTTTGGTGGCTGCAACCCCCCCCGGCAGTGCGCCACCCCTTTTATAAAGTCCTGGAAACACCCCTGCTTATACTTTTTTTCCATTTCCCTTTATTTTTAATCCAAATCAATTTTGTTAAGGTCATAATTCACCTATAGTAGCTGGTTGTCTTGGGTCAAGGATTAAAACTCTTTAAAAAAGGATTTTGTGAAAAAAACATGGAGAAAATTAACAGGAAATTCACTTCCAAGTTGTGCCAAAAAGTGATTTTCAGTGTTTCTTTGTGTTTTTCTTTTTTTTTTAATGTCTAATATCTTTTCTTATGTTAGTAAATAGGCTGTAGTCAACAGGAGTTATGAAGGTGTTTGTTGTTTTGTAAGTATCTTTGTGACTCTGAGTGATTGTACCTGCCTTGTGTTTTACATTATAATCAATCCAGTCCTTTTTGGCCACTTAAAATATCTTTATTGAATTGTGATGTTATATTTGTTGCAATTTCTGCTGCTCTCTTGTCCAGACCTCTCTGGAAAAAGCAAGTATCTGGGCTGCTGAGGATGATGTCCAGCACCAATCGGTCTTCTTTTCCAGAAAAGAGACGGTGCAGCTCAGAGCAGACACACTGCAGCAGGAGTTCATGACCAACTGGACCACAGACAAACACCAGACTGCTCACTGAGACACAAACCCAGCATGTTAGTGTCATCATGGTCTAACAACATAGCACCTGCTAGGATTACCTATTGCTGTGGTCTACAGCGACCTCTTGTGGACATTTTGAAACACTGCCTGTGTCCCTGCAGAAGGAGCTGCTGTGGTTACTCAGGTTCTTCAGAGCTTTGTACCAATCACAGACTAGTTTCTGTTTTTACACACACACACACACACAAATGCACTTAGCTGATAAATACAGCAAACACAGGTCACTGTACTGATCAGTTTCCTGTGTAAGCTGCAGTCATTCTGACACAACACTTGTAAGGTGTGTAAACCTCAGTCTGTCACACACTGAAACACTACCTTTACCTGCTTACCCCCTACAGGGAGTAATCTATTACATTACTCATTAGATTATATGGCATGTGCAGTGTTTCCTGGTCAGAGTGGACCTTCAGTGTGAGTCTGTTTGTGTTACTTGTAGAGTGGCAGATAACTTAAAATCACAGCACATGTACTCATTTATGACTCTGTCATGAAGCCCATCAGCCTGCTGAAATGTCAAAATAAGGGGCCATGTTCAGGATGACCACGACTCTGGTTAAAGAATTCACATTTTGGCCTTTTTGAATGATCTCAGTATCACACCACACGTTTGGTCATGTAAAAGTTTATTTTAGAGCTCTGAAATTAATGACACTTTTATGTACTGTTTATAGAGGTACTTTCCACTTTTTGATGCCTTCCTGATGCAGCCCTCCCCATTTTTTGGGACCACTAGGTGTACACTAGCCTCTGACCCTCCCCTGAGGTCACAAGCCTTCTGAGGGTCTCTGTGCCTTCTTTTCCATTTAATGAGTGATCCTGTTGCCATCCAGCCTGACACGTCTGAAGAAAAATGTCAGTTTTTCCACATTTACTGAGTCCATTTCATTTACAGATCACAGTGGAACAGCTCAACACTTTAATTTCAACAATAACTCTCATTTTGCCCTTCTGAACATCTGATTATGGACCTTCCTCTGCTTAAAAGTCCAAATTCACTGCATCATGTAATCTGAGTATGAGCCCAGCTAAATGTTTACTTCTACCACTGAGGTCAGAAATCACCACCATCAGTGGTTTTATGTGTTAATAACTGAAGATGTTCATGTTGCATGTTTCATATATCAGAATAGATCAATCCTGTACCTTTCAATGGGTGTGTGCAGAGTTTCAGACACACAGTGAAGGATCAGTCTGGATTATTTCTGTTTACACTCACAGCACTGATTAAAGCAGATTAAATAACATTTGATTTTTTAACAGTAAAAAAGCAGAACAGGTTCATATAAAAGTGCACAAATGGCTTCACTC
>VUQS01043109.1:0-18551 GCA_015108495.1 Heterochromis multidens
TTTTCTAATAATTGCTCCCACAGTTGATTTCTTCACACCAAGCTGCTTACCTATTGCAGAGTCAGTCTTCCCAGCCTGGTGCAGGTCTACAATTTTGTTTCTGGTGTCCTTTGACAGCTCTTTGGTCTTGGCCATAGTGGAGTTTGGAGTGTGACTGTTTGAGGTTGTGGACAGGTGTCTTTTATACTGATAACGAGTTCAAACAGGTGCCATCAATACAGGTGACGAGTGGAGGACAGAGGAGCCTCTTACAGAAGAAGTTACAGGTCTGTGAGAGCCAGAAATCTTGCTTGTTTGTAGGTGACCAAATACTTATTTTCCACCATAATTTGCAAATAAATTCTTTAAAAATCAGACAATGTGATTTTCTGGATTTTTTTTTCTCATTTTGTCTCTCATAGTTGAGGTATACCTATGATGAAAATTACAGGCCTCTCTCATCTTTTTAAGTGGGAGAACTTGCACAATTGGTGGCTGACTAAATACTTTTTTGCCCCACTGTAGCTCTTAAAGCCCTACCCACCTGCTTTTCGAATCTTCTATTTGCAAGGGACAGCCAATCAGAAGAAAGCTGTCTTAAAGTGAGGGTGCCTTCTTTCAGACAGTGGATGAATTGAGGGGCTGCATCAAGGCCCGGTTCAAGATAAATAAGGATTATTTTGAAATGTGAATCATGCAAAGCTACTAGAGTAGACTCTAAGATGAAAAAATGTGGAGCTGAAAATGAGCACAATAGATCCACTTTAAACAAGTATAGATATTACAGATTACAGTTATGTTGCTCTGTCTTTCTTAACTTCCATTCTTTATCATCTCAATGGCAGAAAACGTCTGTCAAGGCTCTTTCTCCAACTCTAGAAGGAGCCCTCAGGGAAAAGTAAGAGCCTGGTGCTACAAATGCACTCTGAATGCTTGATTAGTGTCTTTAATATTAACGACAGAGGCATGATCTCCAGCACCTCCAGTCCTCACTCTGTGCATGGAATGAGTGATCAATAAGTCTAGAAAAGAGCTATTAGAGCTATTATAAATGACTGTTAATTTGCCATAGGATTAGACTGCTGTTTAAACATTTCTATATATTAGATCTATTTATATCTACATATATATAACATATCTACTATGAATGTACTGCATTGTCTTCCATGGTAAAAAAACTTTGGCTTTTAGATGCAAAGTGGGGTGTGGTGGGTGGGCCATAAATGTTACTTGATACCCCATGAGTCCTGCACTGCGCTTCTGTTATATAACAGTCTTCATCTCCCACTAACGCTGTGCTTAATGCTGTAACATCTGCTCCCTACATCTGGGTTTGTTAGTATTTTTTTTTTTCTACTATCTCTTCCCCTTTCAGATCTGGTGTTTTCTTTCATGCAAACCACCAGATCATGCATGCATCACCAGATCTGTTTTCCTCATCACTGGGATATTAACATCATGTTTCCCCATGTTTTAGTATTGATGTGCTAAACTAACCAAAACTTCTGACGCTCTTGTCTTTTTTCAGTAGTTGTGCTTATAAAAGCAGCTGTTATGTCGTATTTGGTTTTAATAGTTTTTGTTTCCTTCTTTTTTTCTTTTTTATAGCCTTCACTCTTACGGCCTGCCATCTTCTCGGGACCGTGAGCACGTGAGCACTTCACCACCCTCCCAGCAGGACTTTGGCCAGGGAGGCTGGACCACCACCACAAATATAAGCACGTCATCACTGGGACTCCTGCAGCTGCTGCAAGAGCGCGGCATCTCAGCCTCCTGTCATCCCCACCACAATCTGCACTACAGCCACAGTGGAAAACCTTCATCTTCCGCAGTATCAGACAAAAGAGGAGACTTATCCTCATACAAAGAGGGACGAAGGAACATTTTTAGCTGGAACTTAGTGGAGAAGCTTCAGAGTCTCGGGTTGCACAGAGTGGCAGCCTGGGGGATGATGGGCCCCAGTGGCAAAGAGAGGGAAGCAGTCAGATCTTCTCCGAAAGTGTGATGCATTCACTACCACACTCCTCTCTCATTCACCATAGTGACTTTGCATAAAGCCATGCGATTCCCACTGTGCACTTCAGTGCCCACCACAGCACCCGTGTCTTAAAAACACAAGCCACAGAATGTGTTAGAGCCATACTTTGAGTTATTAGTAGTGTGCAGTACTATCTTTTTCTATGAACTTGTGCACGATAAATTGTTCTTTATGTGTGGGACATTTTCATCTCAGGAAAACCACCTGATCACCACTCTGTTTGACTCACACATTGGTTCTTTTTACACAAAAAGGAACATCACGAAGAAAAAAAAATCTTTTATACTTGTGTGTTTTGACTGTCATTTTACAGTTTTCCCCCTCACTGGTTTTAAAAAAACCTTCTCACCCAACATTTTATTAGTTTCCAAAGAGAAACATCAGCTATGTGTAAATACTAACTTTGTCATTTGGGAAAATGAAAAAAGACTGACCATTGTAAATTATTCAGAGTAGAGAAA
The DNA here is from genome assembly GCA_015108495.1 of Heterochromis multidens. Classification (NCBI taxonomy): domain Eukaryota; kingdom Metazoa; phylum Chordata; class Actinopteri; order Cichliformes; family Cichlidae; genus Heterochromis; species Heterochromis multidens. The sequence goes on from VUQS01043109.1 coordinate 2,479, forward strand.
CTACAAACAAACCAATGCTGTCACTGAAAATGCACTAAAACACAGTCTGGTCTTCCTGCTTATTTGCTGCTATGTTGACAAAAGCATATTGTATATAAGTTTGTCAAATATACTTATAAAGAAGCACTGAGAAGACTGCTGCCAGATGACTGAGTAATGAGTAATATTAATAATGTTGACATCTGTAAGCTGTCTGTCCTGCAGTTCATTACTTGCTCTCACATGCACATTTCAGTTTCACCTCTAAGGTGTTTAAAGTTACGGCTTTATGGACTTGATTCCAAACCTCACCAAAACCAAATCAGGTTTGCATGCTGCATGGAAGACAGTGAAGTGATATGTTGAGTGACTGCAGTGACTGAAAATCTTGCTTGTATAAATCTGCTGTACAAAACATGTAATCAGGAATTTTTAAACCACTGGGATTTAAATTAGATTCAAATCATGCTGGGCATTTCAGAGTGATTTCTGTGACCTTAAGCGCAATAAGTAGTGGTTAATAAATATAAGTAGAAGAGTTGTCATAATAGTTTAAACAGCACCACTCTCTTTGATAAGTCAACTCTTGCGAAAAAGGCATAGGATACTGTGGATTTAAAAGGGAAAAAAAAATCATAAACACAGGTTATGATGATTTGTGTTCCTACTTAAGTTAACCAAACCACTGTTTCTGTGCACTACTGTTTGCTGTAACTGTACATGTCAGTGTGTGTATAAACTGTACCACCTGTGAATAAAATTTTTCATTTCCATCCAGTACACTTTTGACTCTGTCCACTCATCACCAAAGAAATGGAATCAAAACTAGTGCGATAAATCTGCAAAATTGTTTATTTATAAAGTTGCACGGGAAGTAAAACATCCACCTTTTTTTTTATAAAATCTGAACAAAAAAGACGCTCTCAAGCTGTTGTGATGTGCCTCATTCTGTGTCCCGGCGTCCAAAGTCCACCCAGCCCTGGTAGTCCCGATCTGTCATGCACTCAGAGTTCATCAGCTCTGTGAACAAACCATTCCTACATGAACCACACACACAAGGGTTCAGTACACAAATCTGAGCATTTTCCTTGGACCTCTGCCCATTCACACATTTCTCTACCAACAAGTGAAACAAGATAACAATCATGGAACTTTCACACCCAAGCCTGCAGCATACCTGAAATTGCTTGCATTATTTGTTTGGTCATTATCTCTCGTTCATCATCTGAAAGGTGTGTCCGTCTTTCCACACGTGCAAAGTGAGTTCGGGGTGCTTGCCTCTGTCTTCCAGCTGAATCTTTCACCATCTCATGCTTGGCTAGAAGCTGATGGAGAACATTTGTCTCCTTTGTCTCTCCAGCTGCAGAGGCTTCAGGTGCTGAGGTGGCTCCATACACAAGCAGTGCAACCAGCAGTGCAAATACCACGATAACTTTCCCTGACATGTCTCTGTGCAATAAGAAAAAACACTTCAGATGTATAGTTAAAATTAGGCATTAAAAAGAGCAAAGTTACTGTACCTGTGAAGATAGGATGAGATATGTACACAACAAAGTACAATGAGAGTGATGCCTCCGGTGCACAACTGCTGATTCTGGGCAGGTTGTCTGTTTTATACCCAAGTTTGGTGTCAGCATAATGGCTTTCAATCAAATACTGATAATGGTGTTAACTGCAGAGCATTTGACTGATCAGGAGATGGATACATTGGAAAAAGGATGTGCGTAAAGGAAATTATACACCTCTACATGGAGAAACACATCATTATACTTGTCACTTAAGACCTTTGTTGCACTGCAATAACAATAAAACAACTCAATGTATTTACACTGAAAATCCAATACTCCCTTAGAGACCATTTAAAACAATACAAATCTGATGTAACAATAAAGACACTTCGAAAAAGCCAGCTTTAAAGGGTGAAAACAGGAGTTTCCTGTGCTTTAAAATGTAAATGTAAATGACTTTCCATTTCTTTGTAGTAACCACTGACCTTAACTTTAACACAGTATGAGCTAAAAGTTTTTTTAACTGGTAGTATTTATTGAGAATAATAAACAAATCTTCACAATTTTCACACCATATGTTGCTAATGTTGCTACTCTTCATATTTTTATATATTTATTATTTGTATATTTCAGCATAAACTACATAAGAGAACAAGAGGACAAGGGAAAATAATTTTAGGAATCAGGTTGAAATAACCCCCAATTTTAAAGCAAAAACATCACATTCAATCATACTTGCATTAACTGTAATTGCCTGAAACTTTAAAGAAAAAAGGTGAAACTCAATTACGTAGCTGTAACCATTTCTGGCTTAAGTTTTCTTCACATACTGTTAAGAAAGCATAGTCAAATGATGATAAATCAAATGTAATGTGCATAATGTATTATTGTCATACTGTGGCCTGTACTTTCCACATGACGTACACACCACCCTTTTAGCAAAACTCATACTTGCTTGGATAACATTAGCTCAGCGTACATACACTACAGTATAGATTTTTTTCAAGTGTCCCAGTTACTCTGAATCCAGTTTCCCCTGACAATGTGTGATGTTTAACTGCTCATAAAGCAGAAACAACATAAACTCAGGCTTCAAATAATTTTCTTCCTGGCAGTGAGAATATCGTCTGTGAGCTGTGAGTAATTGTGTGCTACTTTGATTTATGCAATAGAAGTGACAACAGCACAATGGAGAGCAGAAAACATACTTGAATGTATTCATCTGGAAAGTGCCTCAGGGTGTTACTAACTAATTTGTGTGATCAACTAAACACCGTGAACAAGTTTACTGTCATGTCAACTTGCAGGCTCATGTCATGACTTTCTGTCATAGAAAGTCATGGGTGACCTTTATCCGACCTCGGTCTTATATCTACTATTGCTCTGCTGGAAAGATAATCACTTGTCTAAATATTTAATTTTTGTTAAATGGTAAATGGACCCAGACACCACCTGCTCTTGACAGACTGCTCCATTGGCTGATTGATCTGTTCAGATTTATACCCACACAGCTGCTTTATCAGGCAAGGCTGCATCACTGATTTTCACTTGTGTCCTCTCATCTATGTGTCTGAAAATTCCTTTATGCTGGTGAAAGGTTATGATAACACTTTTACATTAGATATGTTACTCATGTTTAATGTAAAACATGAGCAGTCCTTCTTAACTTCCAGGTAAAACATTCTCTTTCAGATTCCAATTATATCTCAAAATTATACCTAACAGTTCAGGAATAATTTAACTGACATTCCATAAATAACCTTTTTGTAAAATCCACAATGAAGTAAACTGAACAGGAGTGTTTAACAGAAAATTTGAAGTTTAGTCCAAGCACAACGAAGGGAATGGGCTTATTAAAGGCTGTTTAATGAGATGGTGATACAAATTAAAAATATTGCATAATCTTATCTGTGGCAAAATGCTGAATTTGACATTTAAGGTCTGAAATATGTATGTAGGTGGAAAGCACTGCCATAGAATAGTGGCGTGTTAAATGTTATCATTTAGTCAGTCGGTCATGTCATCAGTATGGGTGTGTTCCACAAAGGTTAAAATGGTTTTTTGGATTCTTGTCAGTCACTTCAGAAAGATTTACTCTGACTACATGTTAGTTAAGCTTCCAGAGAAAAAGGTGTGACAGCGTCTTCTTTTTGTATGTTTGGGTGGGGGTGGGTGGTCTGGCACAAAGTTCACAGCCTTGTTTGGAGAGGCGTACATTTAAAATAATTTACTATGCCAACAGCTATTAACTTTATTGTCTGCTCCTCTCAATTCACAGGAGAGGACAAAAATAACTTTAGTCTTTCAAAGATAAAGTGCAGTTGAGTGAAAGCAATTAAGAGAAACCAGTTTGCAGTTGTTAAAAATGTTTTCCTTACAGAGGAGTACATGTAAAAACCCATTCATACAGTGCTTTGCATTTTGCCCATAAGTAGACCTGTACGATACCTTTGTTGCAGTTTGACATGAGGAGAGAAATTTGTTTGTAAGGCTTTTCTTGATGCAGATGCAGTGTACCCAGGGTAAATCCCCCCCCCCAATATGATCTCCTCACCCACACGGCCCCTCAATCCCACCCCCATAGCAATGCCACTGGGCTAGAGTACTGTTAATCTACAATACCCAATGCCACTGGATGAGCGCATGGATAGGAGCAGTGGTGGAATGTAACTTAGTACAACTCAAGGACTCAAGTACTTTACTAAAGTACAGCTTTAATGTACTTATACTTAATTTATTTCTATGTTATGCTACTTTCTACTGTGTTTTACATGAAGTATTGTGTACTTCATACTATTTATTTTAAAGATTTAGTTACTTATTTTTTTGCAATATTTTGCAGATTTTAAAATATCATACAATATTATGCTGTATTATTATTGATAACGCTACCCAGAAGTACAGTCATGTGAAAAAGAAAGTTTTCACAGGACTCTCTGCAGTGCTGAAAATCATAGAACCACCTTTAACAACAATAACTTGAAGTAATCATTTTCTGTATGACTTATCAGTCTCTCACAACATTGTGGAGGAATTTTGGCCCACTCTTCTTTACAATGTTGCTTCAGTTCATTGAGATTTGTGGGCATTCATTTATGCACAGCTCTTTTAAGATCCTGCCACAACATTTCAATCGGGTTAAGGTCTAGACTTTGGGTGCCCAGGCTAATAGGTTTTATTAAAACTGCTACCAACATACCATTCATTGTTTTGGCATGTACAGTAGAAGTTGTCTTGCAACCTCAGGAAGACTTAACAAGTCTTCCTGAGGTGCCAATGGCTTAGGCAGAATTACTCCTCGTAGACTGTTGTGATAGTTATTTTTTTGTTAAACTTACCTGCTGAGTCAGGGTGAACATAAAAAATTTGATCACACTACCTGCACCTATTGACTTTCATTTAAGATAAACAAAAAACATCAGTGTAAGGTTGCTTAACTTGCAGTTTGTCAAAATACTATTATTAAAGCCACAAGTATCAAATGCAGTGAAACTAATTCTAAAACACACAAACATACTCAGTGACTAATCACTCCAGTCCAAATGGAACAAAAATTATTTTTTTAATTAATATTTTATGCTTGTCTTTTTTCTCCACCTCACTTAAAATAATTTCAGCATTTATGCCTGCCTATAAAGTGATATAAAGTGATGTAATGAGTAAAAGAAATAAAAAAATAGCCCCTCTTTATATTTGGCTGGATATTAACATAGTTATTAATTAAGCTGTCCGACTAGATGTTCCACTTGTCTTTCATCAAAGCTTGTCAAATGTAGGCCTACACACCCAACTAAGAAAAAAACAAGAAAGTAAAACAAAAAACTATTATCTGCATACTACACACTGTGGTATGTGGCATTGTGGCATGGCACTTGCCAGTGTCCCCCTCCCTCAGAGTCCTATAAAATACCTAGCTGTATCATGCAGAATCACACCTTGAAGACGCTCCTTCTGCGCTCACCACCATCGTTACATCAGCACAAGCACCTCTCACCATGGAAGTCTCTCTCACCCAGCAGAGCAGCTACAGCGTTAAGCAGAGAACCTCCAGTTCCAGCAGCCTGAGCGGATGGAAGCAGAGCCGCATTGCCTCTGTCCCCATTCAGCGCTACACACCCAGTGTGCATGGTGGAGCTGGAGGTTATGGGACCCGCATCTCCCAGTCCACCTCCATTTTCTCATCTGGGTCCCTGACCTCGTATGGAGCGACCTCTGTGACTGGTGATGAGAAGGCAACTATGCAGGACCTCAATGACCGCCTGGCCGACTACCTGGCTAAAGTAAGTTATGTTGATGAGCACTGTTAGTTGCAAAAATAGCTTTTCATCTCTTTCCCTTCACTTACTGTTCACATTTGGCATTTGTAATCACTAGTTAATAAGATATATTGCCATAGAGTAAAATAACAGTTTCTAACACTACATATTGAAGTTTTTATTGTAGTACTAATCATGAAGTGTATTTACATCGTTGTATTGGGTAAAGGATCAACATACTGATACAGAGAACATGCAAATCAATGGACTTGATGAAAGTAAATAACATAAAGAACAAAACAACTAATATGAAATTTTACCAAATGGAAAAAAGTAGAATAGCTGATTTAAGAGAGATAGTGATAACCTACTTGTATGACCCAATATTTCTTTACATTCAGGTATGTGGAAAAATAAGTTTCAGAAACTGATTGAATGTGGTTATGTGTGCAGGTGCGTGCTCTGGAAGCCAAAAATAAGAAGCTGGAACTGAATATTAGTGATTTCTGTAAAAACACAAATGTTGTTACCAAGAACTACTCTGGCTATTTTCCCACCATCAATGACCTGCGGGCTGAGGTACCTCTCACACTTTACACATCACAAGACACTGAAAAAATGACAAAATTGAAGCAAACCATTTTACAATGCACCCATGAAACCTAGAACACATACAGTATAAACAGTGTGCTAAAAAGACTGCATTACCAAAGCACTGAACCAAACATCTATGCACGTTTGACATACTTTTCCACTGATTTACTATCACAACAAATATTAACACCTAACAGTTGTACCTAATGTCACTGACAGACAGCATCCAAAGAAAGCTGAACTGCTGCAGAATTGTAATTTCCTAAATATCAATAAATGAAGAGTATAACCTATAGGTGGTACATAATTAATGAATTAATTTATTCATTTCCGCCTACTTAGATTGCAAAAAGATGTTCAGAGAACCAGGCCATCAACCTGCAGATTGACAATGCTCAACTGGCAGCGGAAGACTTTAAAATGAAGTAGGTTTACATTCCTTTGGTGCTTCTTGATCTAACGCCCTGTATTACCCTATATTAAGTTATACCAAATGGGGAAAAACTCAAACCAAATTTGTCAGCTTTTGTTATATTATTTCATGATAAATTTGAAAGCCCACAATGGTTAATACCAACGAAATCTTAATGAAGAATGCCACCTGAAACAGTTGACTTTCTTCTGTAGATATGAGATGGAGTTGAACTTGCGTATGTTGGTGGAGGCTGATGTGTCTCGTCTCCGAGGGGTCCGGGACAGCCTGACTGTCAGCATCAGTGACCTGGAGCTAAGGGTAGAGGGTCTGAAAGAGGAGTTGGGGCACATGAAGAACAACCACGAGGAGGTGAGAGGTCTATAATAGAAAGGACTGAAAGATTGTGTGATTCAATACTTACTTTATTTCTAAGTGCAGTGGCGCCATCTGCTGGTGGTGAAAGCGCTTACACATGGATGAGCAGGAGATTCAAATGCTTCCTTTCTGTATGTTGCAGGAGATGCGCCAATTGAGGATCCAGAGCACTGGGTCTGTGAATGTAGAGGTGGACAGTGCAGAGTCTGTGGATTTGACAAAGGTCCTGGAGGAAATGAGGGCGCAATATGAAACTCTGGTGAACAAGAACAAGCTGGAGCTCGAGAAATGGTTCCAGTCAAAGGTAAGGTACCTAAAATGTCCAAAACGACTCAGGTAGATGATAAAAAAAAGGTTGAAATTTGCTTACTGAATATTTTAACATGTTCTTGTAAAAAGGTGAAAATTCTCCAGAAGGAAATCACTGTTCGCCAAACAGATGTGAAAACGTTTCACACAGAGCTGTCACAGCTGAAGAAGACCTTGCAGAGTCTGGAGATAAGTCGGCAAAGCATGCATGCAGAGGTAAGCCATGAATGGAATAACATGTGTAAGTTTTGTTACTACTATTTAAGGGTGATGAACCCAAATGCAGACCAATGTGTGAGGTCTAACAAACAAAGCTTGGGGTAAACTTTAAAAAAAGCTGTTAAAAAACTTACTGATGTCCACCAGGATAGAAGAAAAAAACAGAAACAAAAATAACAGAAAAAGGAATCCGGCCTTTTTCTCATTTCTCAAACTACATATCAATTCCTCTCCTGGCATCTTAGTCCCTCCCAGCAGAGATGCAAACAGAGGAGGCCAGGAAGAGAAACAAGGAAAGAGGAGGCAACAGACATCTAAGAAAATGAGACAGTATTGCCTTGGAGCCTCATTTGAAAGCAAAGTCAATGTTTGACATAACTGCATCATAAATAGTTTTATTATAACCCAACTACTGCTGTATTTTATGAACTATGTAACAGTAATCATGACATTTTTTTGTATTTAGAGCTACTTTTAACTAAATTCACTACAAGATCACTCACACACACACACACACACACAAATGGTGAAGCGCAGAAAGTCTGATCACATATTTCAACATCTTAAATAACTAAAACATCTTTTACAAAATACTAGAGTCCTCCTGGAGTCCTTTGCTTCCTCAATTACACATAAGGAAACCTCCTCTCCATTCTATCCTTAAGGTGCATTTAAGAAATTATAACATCCTTTAGTATGATATACTGAGATTGACATCCAGATCACAGGCAAGAGGATGGAGGAAAGAGGAGATGAAGAAGAAATTAAGAAATTAGAGAAATGAGAAAAACATAAAGACAGGATTTAAAAAAACATGAGAAGAAAAGCCATTATCAAAATAAAACAAAATAAGGGAAGACAAGGAAACTGACACAGAGTCAGATGGGGGGAAACCACAAAAAGGCATCATTGGGAAAAGCTAAACAGTAAGAAACATCTGAAACCATAACAAAACCCCAATACAGGGTTTATCTGAACATATTCAGACCTTAGAACAAAGGATACAATCATACCCGTTTCTGTAAAACAAACACTGCCCTCATATGTTCAAAGAGACAAAAGTGACTTGCCATAGTCATTCTCCCTGTTTATGATGGCCATGGCAATCCATACCTTATGAACTTTCAGAATAATGCTAGTGCTGTCTTTGTACTCAACAGCTGAGCTAATGACAAAAAGACAAAAAGTAATACAAAAACAAAAAAGGGATATGTGTTTAGCCTGCTTATATTTGATTGGGCAATGCAGTGCCTTGCTGATTGACATCAGCAGAAGTTGACCCTGGTTTGAATTACGTACTGACTTCTGATGTTTAAAGCACATTAGGTTAGGAATGTTTTAATTGTTAGCACAAGAAAGAGGAATGATTATAGCAAGTGAAAAGTTTATATTAATATTTTAATATTAATATTTTCCAAATACATCACTGTGCTGTAATTTGCCGTAACACAGAGGAGGTGATTCTTCGCTCTGACTGTTCTCACGTGGCGCTTTTGTAACCTTTCTGCCCTGCAGATAATGTGCCTACAGGAAAATTTGGAGGATGTGAATGATCGATACAGTCTTCAGCTTCAACAACTGCAGGTGACCATCACCACTCTGGAGACTGAGCTGCAGCAGCTGAAGGTTTCTCTTGTGCAGCTGCAAACAGAATATAGCCAGCTGCTGGACATCAAGATGAGGCTGGAAATGGAGATCGCTGAATATAGGAGGCTGCTGGAAGGAGAGCAATATGAACAAAAGCAGTAAGAGATTAAAGAGATTTTATTTTTATTCTATAATCAGTTAAAGCAAAGAAAAATGTTTGAAAATAAGGTTCTCTCTCTTCTTAGGACGATCGTCATCAGCAAAGTGATACAAGAAGTGGAAGGTAAGAATCACTCACTAAACCAGAATTTTGGATCTTGTCACAGTAGAACTGAATTAGGCTCCTTACACTGTAGTGACATGATGCATTATTTCTGCAGAGCATAAACCCCACGTTGAAAAACGAGTGAGGACTATCGTTGAGGAAATTGTTGATGGAAAGGTGGTCTCCTCCTCTGTTGACACCCAAGTGGAAACTATTCATTAACCTGTGCTCACCTCACCCGTGCTATCACTAAACTTTTTACATTAATTTGTCCCAAAGACTCATTAATGAATCACTGTAATATTATGCTGCAACACCTTAGTTTAAATGTTATCCACTTGTGATTATAAGTTGTTAAAATCCACTTTGTTTTTTTTTCTGGGGAATTCTCTTTGTTTTATCTTATTAAAAATGTAAGCTTTGTAAAGTTGCAGTAAATGCTCATCTTTACACGGTGCATGCTCTTTTCGGAAAGTATAAAACCAAAATATGTTTAAAAGTTTGAATATAAAAATGAATGATGATTTATTCTTAATTACAAATATGCTTTACCATTCAGAAGTGGATTAAAGTTTGAATGCTGGCTTTGCTTCTGCATAATTTGATCATATAACTAATCTAATCAACTTAAAATATAAAGCCCCTGTCTCCTGTACCTGTTAGAGTGTAATTTCACGTTTGACCACCAGGTGTCATCTTTTATTTTCTCTCTAAAAGTGGAGTCCTGGCCCAACTTCAGTGGATTGATTGTATAACCTTATTTTACTTAAGTGGAAACAGATTGTTGCTGCAAGAGACATTTAGAAGCATGATCAGTTTCACTTACAGAACAACAGACAAAGATCTGCAAAGAGAAACATCATAGTTGCTATTTTAGGACTGTAGGAAAAATGTATGACACTGGATGAAAGGCATGGAAACATGCAGAAAGGAAAAAAAAATCTCAAAGAATACACGTGTTATGCAAGCTTGTGCTCGAAATGTGAGTGAAGATGTTGTTCAGTGAAGTGCATTGGTTACATTTGATTCATCAAAGGCGTTTACTTGGGTGGCGCCGAATCAAGTGGAGATTCGAGAGCTACAAAAAGTTTTTCAGTGCCTTGATGAGTTAATCTGCTGGTTAAAATGACTCAACCCAAAACTGTATTCTTTTCACTGCTTTTGTATTGCAGTATTTTACCACACTGGTCCATTGTAACTGCTATTAAATGTAATCAGTACCCTCCTTAATTGTGAAAGTGATCCATGCTGTTTCAGCTGTTTTGTGCACAAAGAAATATCAAGTTTAGGCAAAGAAGTGATTCATCCACCTCATCATCTAGAAGTAACAGCTCTATTATTGTACATGACTAGTTAACACAAAAATACACAATTTTGGACCCTGTGCAACTTGTGTGCCTAATTTATATACATAAAGTCATGTTTTAAATTGAAATTCAAAAGTTACATTTGCACTCCAGGGGTTAAAATTTATACCTAAATGCAAGAATAAAATCTTGTCATACAGGGTGGGCAGATTCTCAGTGCATGTGTGTTTTGCTGTTGCACTCACTCTGTGGATGTTTGATGAACAGAAATAGAAAGCACATTAAGTTATTTTACTTCCTTGTTGTCTGCATCACATGAGGAGTTTTCACTCACCTGACTGCAGTTATCTCTAATATTACTAGGCCGCAGATAGTTTAGTGTTTAACAGTGTGCACATGGGCTCTTTATCTATATCTCTAAGTTTTTTAAAAGCAGAAAAAAAAGCAAATTTGTCTGAGTTTTGTTATACTGTCTCTGCTGTAAATTTCCAGACTTCCCAGAGCTTCAGACCCTTTGCATGAAATACTCCTTGCTATAGAGGGTGTGGCCAGTCGTTGCAGGGCATTGCAAGAGGCAACAGAAACCAGTTTGGGCCTGAATAGAATAACTCGAAACACTCACACACCTCAAACACTCTCACCTTTTTGTACCTTTAGACATACTACTGCTTGAGGTGGTACCCTCTATGGTATGGCTTTGACTTTGACTGGGCCACTGCAAAACCTTGATTCTTTTCTTTTTCAGTCATTCTGTTGTAGATTTGTTGGTGTGCTTGGGATCATTGTCCTGTTGCATGACCCAATTTTGGCCAAACTTTATCTGTCTGAGAGATGACCTCACATTTAATTCTAGAATACTTTGCTATACAGAGGAGTTCATGGTTGACTTAATGACTGCATGGTGCCCAAGTCCTCTGGCTGCAAAACAAACCCATATCATCACCCCTCCACCACTGTGCTGACAGTTGGTGTGAGGTGTTTGTGCTGATATGCTGTGTTTGGTTTGCCTAACGTGCCACTGTGCATCTCCACTTGGACATTGTTCCAGAAGTGTTCTGGTTTATTCTGATGCAAATTTGCAAATCTAAGCTGTTCAGCCATCTTCTTCTTTATTCTAGCAACCCTTCCAAACAAGCCACATTTGTTCACTCTTTTTTTTTAACTGTACTGTCATGACCTTTAACACTTAACATGCTAACTGAGGCCTGAAGAATCTGAGATGTAGCTCCTGGGTTTTTGCAGTTTCCCTGAACATTGCACAATGAGACTTTGGGGTGTATTTGATGAGATGTCCACTCCTGGGAAGATTGTGGCTAAAACACATCTGAATGCTCCAAACCAGCAAACTGCCAAAACCTAAAGAAAATAGTAAAATATCAAAACCTAAGAGAAAAATATTTTTGTCTTAGGTGTGAAAATTAAAATATTCATTTTACTCTTAGAGTTTTGCATTTGGTGGTCCCCTCCAAAAGAAATGGTGCAGATCTTTACCTTTTTGATCCGTAAAAGGGTACACAAAGTTGGGTTCAATAATTACAAGGTATATTTGTGTAGATTATACCTGTAGAGAATAAAATGGACTTTTGCTATACCTGTAATTCTGAGAGTGCACACACAGAGAAAGGTAGAGAAGGATTGTCAAAAAAAACCCCACCTGATTCAGTAATGAATCATCAGAGCCCTAGCTTCCTTGCCTAAAGAAGTGAGATATTGTTTTATATTGGCTCATTATTAACATACACACACCCAGGTAAAAGCACTCTGAGCTATTTGATCATGTCACAGCACATTTCAAACATACCGTTCCCGTTCTCACCACAAGCTGCATTTATTTGTGTCAGCAAGGCACTTCATAGTCAGACATGAATAGGCCTTTCACATTCCAAGAAGTCCATCCCATTTAAATGGAACGTGGACAGGATACGTGACACAGTAAATCACTCACTAGAGTTATAGATATATTTTTTGGCAAAGGTCCTGCAAGTTTAACTGCAACTACATTTATCCTTCACGCCATGTGCAATATTCTTCCACGAGGGCATAAATCTAATAAATATTTTTTCAATCTTATCTTCTTAAGAGCTGGTTATACCTTTCAGTGAATGGAGACTATACCGGTTCTCAGGAATATCTCAATTACAACCATTCATACTTCATTCATACTTGCTTCACACAAAGTCTCACCTTGCTCCACCACTACACATACAATTACACTAATCAACAAAACTGATATGAAACCACAACACCATCTTTAGTGTTAAAGCAAACAAGTGTGCAAATTGTTAAGCAACCAGCAAGGGAGTTTGGAACACAGGCAGTTGTAGTAGGCCTACATCCAGAAGAAATAGGTGACTTTTTAACAAGCAAACATTTTATCCTTTTTAAATGGTGTATTTAGTATACCTGAACAAGAACTTACACAACATAAATCCAACCCCAATTGCGAAACAGTTGGGATGCCGTGCAAAATGTAAATAGAAACAGAATGGAAAAGTTTAGCAAATCTCATAAACCCATATTTTACTCACAATAGAACACAGAAAACATATCAAATATTTAAACCAAGAAAATGCATCAGTTTAAGAAAAATATTAGCTCTTTTGAATTTGATGGCAACAACACATCTCAAAAAGTTGGGACAGGGCCATGTTTACCACTATGTATCACCCCCTCTTCTTTTAACAGCAGTCCATAAACGCCTGGGAACTGAGGAGACCTGTTGCTGGACTTTTGAGAGAGAAATGTTGTCCCATTCTTGTCTGACAGAATTCTAGCTGCTCAGCAGTCCTGGGTCTCCTTTATTGTACTTTTTGTTCCATGATGCACCAAATGTTTTCAATTGGTGGAAGGTCAGTTCAGCACTTGGACTCCTCTACTACAAAGCCATGCTGTTTTAATACAGTGCATCCGGAAAGTATTCACAGTGCTTCACTTGTTCCACATTTTGTCATGTACGTCTGGATGGGAGCATATGCTGCTCTAAAACCTGTATATACCTTTCAACACTGATGGTGCCTTTCCAGATGTGCAAGCTGCTAATTCCATTGGCACTAATGCACCCCCAGTACCATCAGAAATGTAGTCTTTTGAACTAACCTGCATTTGTGGATGGCACGACGAACTGTGTTCAGAGACAACGATTTCTGGAAGTGTTCCTGAGCCCGTGCAATGATTTCTATTAAAGAATCTTGCCTGTTTTGGCAGTGCCACCTGAGGGCCTGAAGATCACAGGCATCCAATATTGATTTTTAGCCTTGTCCCTTGCACAGCTTTCTCCAGATTGTCTGAATTTTTGATATGTACTGTAGATGATAATATATGCAAAGCCTTTGTAATTTTACATTGAGGAACATTATTCTGAAATTGTTACACAATTTGTAGATGCAGTTTTTTTTTTTTCAAATTGGTGAACCTCTGCCTATATTTACTTCTGAGAAACTCTGCCTCTTTTTTATACCCAATCATGTTACTGACCTGTTGCCAGTTATCCTAATTAATTGCAAAAAGTTCATCCAGCTGTTTCTTTTTAATACCAGTTACTTTTCCAGCCTTTTATTGCCCCTGTCGCAACTTTTTAGAGAGGTGTTGCTGCAATCCAATTCAAAATGGGCTAATATTTTTCTTAAAATCAGTTTAAACATTTGATATGTTTTCTCTGTTCCAATTTGAATTAAAAAAAGGGTTTATGAGATTTGTAAATCATTGCATGCTGTTTTCATTTACATTTGGGTTTGCATCAACAGGTCTATTTTTTATGAAAAAAGGAAGTACACACTTGACTTTAGAAGTTAGTGGCCATCTTGCAGAAATAACATCTTGGACAGATGACCACACATTGTCTTCAAGCAATCTCTGGCATAATGCTGACGTCAGCTGCTGCAAGTTTCAAAGCAATCCCAAATTATAACATTTCCACCACCATGTTTCACAGTATGAGGTCCTTCTCTTAAAAACTACCTTTAGCCTGCCTCAAACATGGTACATATTGCTACATATCACTATCAAGCTTAGGTTACATGCTCAACTGTACACATTTTAATATGCTATAGCTGACATGGTCTAATGCTTGCATGGTAAAAAAATTAAATAATTAAACAAGTGGATGCATTTTGCCAGGTTGTGTAGCTCTCCGATGATTTCGTGATCTACAGATCAGTGAGTATGAGAGACCTGTGTGCAGGCGCTGCCTACTGCCTAAGGAAACATGACTCAACATTCATCATTTTTACAGCTTTTTTGACAACAGCCAATTAACCACACTATTAAAATGTCTCCTACATACAGTTTCACAAATGTTCTTTTATACTCTCATAGTAGCAATTTAAATTTTAATCAAGTAATTTATTAATTTGTAAAGGCATTTTGTAAGTAGTTCTTTTTCCTTAAAAGAAGTAGTCAGACAGGATAAACTAAGTGAAAGTTATTGAATCTCTTGCATGACACTGAGGCCTGTTGCTCACAGTGTTTCTGTACAATATCATTTCCTGTCTAAGGCGCTTGAAAGAAGACAACTGGACTTCTTTAAGTTGTTTGAAGACGTTTCACCTTTCATCCAAGACGCTTCCTCAGTTCTAAAACCAAATGGTGGAGAGAACCCAGGTATTTAAAAGCTAGTGGGGGGTTGTTTCTTGAGAGGTGGTCGTTAACCCACTACTGATCATGTGAGTCATCACATGAACCAAGGTGTGAATGAGGGTCATTACCACCACTGGTTTCAGGTGAATCCACTGTGAGACCTTGCCCCAACCTATCATGTGACCTGTTGAGGTCACCTGATGTAAGGTGTGAATGGGTGTTGAGGCGCCTGGGAAGAGATCTCAAGACTGCACTGTATGTGCCTGACAGTTGGTGTCGTAAGGCTACCAACTCTGTTCAATGATGGTTGTTCACAGTGGACATAGATGGCCTCTTTTACTCCTCTTTCAAACCATCTGTCTTCTCGGTGGCAAAATGTGAACACTGGCATCCTCGAAAGAGTGACCTTTATCCTTTACGTGCAGATGTACAGCTGAGTCTTGTCCTGTCGAGGTGGGTCTTCTATGTTGTGCCATGCGTTTATGGAGTGGCTGTTTGGTTTCTCCAATGTAGAGGTCCGAGCACTCTTCACTGCACTGTACAGCATACACTATGTTGCTTAGTTTGTGTTTGGGAGTTTTGTCCTTGGGATGAACCAGTTTTTGTCTGAGGGTGTGGCTGGGTCTGAAGTGCACTGGGATGTAGTGCTTGGACAAAATTCTCCTGAGTTTTTCTGACAAACCT
>VUQS01043110.1:0-14077 GCA_015108495.1 Heterochromis multidens
GAAACGTTTCTCTCACTGAACACGCTACGTCCAGATGAACAGATTCAGCTTTTTGGGATTCTTTTACCTGGATTATTGAGCATGCATCAAGAGATACATAAACTCCAGTTAGTTTCAACTCCCTTTCCTTTATTTTCATAGCATCACGAGCCAAACTGTCCATGTTGAACACCATGTCTAAGATTCGTGGTCAGGTGAACAACCCAGGCTATCCTCAGGCTGAAGGGCTGCTAGGAGAGTGTATGGCCAAGTATGGGCGGGAACTTGGAGAGGACACTAACTTTGGTAAGATGTGTGTCTGTATTCTG
The DNA here is from genome assembly GCA_015108495.1 of Heterochromis multidens. Classification (NCBI taxonomy): domain Eukaryota; kingdom Metazoa; phylum Chordata; class Actinopteri; order Cichliformes; family Cichlidae; genus Heterochromis; species Heterochromis multidens. Next base: position 309 of record VUQS01043110.1, read on the forward strand.
GCTTAGTGTCATATTTTCACGTCAGAATAGCACTTCTGTTAGTCATTAGTGGTTTTGATGTGTGCATGGTTGTGGTGCTTTTGGGTGTGATTTATTTAAGTGGACCCAAAGTTTACCCAGAGTGTACTGAAACACTTTTTGACCTTTTTTTTTAGGTTTTTCATTTGTGTGCTTGGATACAATCGGTCTCTGTAGTACAACACTAAAATAATCTCTTCACTTTTAATGTCTGCGTGTGTGATTAAGGTGGTGCTCTAGTAGATGTAGGAGAGGCCATGAAGAGACTGGCAGAAGTCAAAGACTCTCTAGATATTGATGTCAAACAGAACTTTATTGATCCACTGCAAGGGCTTTGTGACAAGGACCTCAGAGAGATACAGGTATTACATTGAAAATAAACTGTATATAATTGTACTGGTTAATAATCTACAGTTCAGAAACAGCATTAAATATGAGTTGTCTTTTCTTAAATACCTTCAAGTTGTATGATTGCAGTTGATGTAAAATTTTGAATGAAATCTGAGCAGTAATAAAATATCTACAGTCGATAAAAGGATATATTTAAAACTATGTTGTTTTAAACATTTTAAAATCACAAAACTCAGTCAGGCCAGTTTCATATTTCAAAAAGTAACTAAACATTACATTTTCTGCAGCACTATCTGAAGAAGCTGGAAGGTCGCCGCCTGGACTATGACTACAAGAAAAAGCGTCAGGGCAAGATCCCGGATGAAGAGCTTCGACAGGCTCTGGAGAAGTTTCATGAGTCAAAGGAAGTGGCTGAGATGAGCATGTACAACCTGCTGGAGACTGATGTAAGGATTTATTAGTGTTTAACATGCTGTGTGATTTGGAGCATGATCTTAAGCCTGATCCTGGACTACTTAGAGCAAAATTTAAAAAAAAAAATTTAATCTCTAATATATAAATATTTCAAAATGTAACTGCAGACATTTTCAGCCTGGGTCTGCTTGTGAGATCTAATTCTGTTACTACTGTATCATGCTAAACATTGAACTACTTGGCTTTGTCAAATACAACCCACCCACAGAACAAACACACATTCCATTAGTTGGACCTATAAAAACTGATAAAACACACCCATTCAGTACAGTAACACTGGAGACAAATGGTCTGTTAATAGCTGCAGTTCAACAGTCATAACCTTTGATCACTTTTTGGTTTAGTACTTGAAACATTAATCTAACTGATAGTAAACAAACTGATAATGAATCAGCAATTTAGGGATTCATTTTAGTAATGCAGACTAGTTGACAGGGATGAGCAGTCTAATCAGGGGGGAATCCGTCAGTTTCATATTTCCTGTTATTTCTCTTGTGTCAGCCTCTTTTATGTCGGGCCTCATGGCTATTCAAATATGATGTATATAATATGTCTGTATTGATTTAATTTTGGATGTTGGAAATTGGGGGTTGGTGAAAAATTAAATTGTTTCACAAAGTCAAAAACTGGTTAATAAACAAAAGAGGTGAAACTCAAACACAGTGGCACAGTGCAGCACCCGGATCGTGTACACCGCACACATACTGAAGTTATTTTATGGTTCATCTTCGAGAAAAACAAGCGTTTAGTAACATTTAGGATTTAATGACTTAATTAGGTTGACATGACAATGGCGATGGATATGGGGGTAATTTGTACCTCATCACTGGTAGTTTGTTAGTGAAGTGTAGAAATAAAATCCCAGCAGCAGCAAATGAAAACAGCCTTTTTTTAGAAATCTTTGCCAAACTGTGGTGGATGACATATTTTCTTTAATCATTTCATATGTAGTATTTCCCATTTCAGCATACCTGAACCCTAATAATCCTCCACCCACTCTTTAGGTATAGCTTAAGACGAGGTTGACAAAACGTTTTATACATTGACATTGTTGCATTTTAACTCCACTCACACATATAGTTACTGCACTCCTTGAACTGTTATTATTATCTAGATTATGGAAGTGTGTTTCCATTGGAATGACTTGCACAAAAACACAAGGACATTCAGTGTGTGTGTGTGTGTGTGTAGATAGAGCAGGTGAGCCAGCTGTCATCTCTGGTGGAGTCCCAGCTGCAGTACCACAGACAAGCTGTACAGGTGCTGGAGGAGCTTTCTGGCAAACTCCAAGACAGGTGCAGCAATGAAACCTAATGACACACAAACACCATGTAGTACAGCTGATTGTGCAGTTTTATGCATTTATCTGTTGACATACTGTGGAAGATGCATTTATTTATGTTTTTGAACAGGATGAATGAGGCTCAGTCTCGAACAAGACGTGAATACACGCCCAAACCCAAACCTGTCATTGACTTTGGAGACAACAACCATTCAAATGGAGGCTACTCGACCTCAATGGCCCCTCCACCTTCACGTATCTCAGGTACGAAACCTTTTGAGAGGACCTAAAAAAATGGTTGATTAAGTTCAGTGTTAACAAGTTGCTCTGTTATGATGAACAAACTAACAAAAGATGGTGTCTCGGCTAAAGAAACAGCAAAACTGTCACTCTTTATTAGTTTGTATTCATGCTTCCAGTTACATTTGTCCCAGAGCCACATTAAAGGACAGCTAGTAAAATGCATCAAAAAAGAGCTGCTCTACCAGAGTTTCAGCAACAACAAAACTTCCATCTGTTTGTCCAGAAACAGCAGATGGGCTAAAGCAAAGTAGTGTGCCTAAATAAACTTAAATTCCTAGAAATCTGACAGAAACGCAACTGAAAATTCTTGGCATTGCCAACAGGATTGCTCAACAACTGCAACAAATCAGTCCCACTGAGTGGAAATATGTGAAACTTGTCCAGTGTGCATCTGTTTTTCTCCTGTGTGAATGAGGCTTTGAAAATGATGCCAAGCACCAAATGTTTGACTTTCAAAGTGTCAAAATAATTTCACTGAATGGTAACCATGAGAAAATGGAGGTGTATTTCAATATGAGGGGGAGGAGGGAGTGTGTGTGTGTGTGTGTGTCATCTGGCTAGCCTTTCTCCAACCGACCTTGTTCTCCTTCCCTGTGACTACATCAGAGGCGTCTTTTCACTTGGCCTCTCGGAAACGAGGATTATGTGAGTCACCAATTGTGTGTGGTGGCCATTTTTCAGTTGTTTTCAAATTGTCTTGTGCGTGCATGTTCACTTGTGTGAAATGTAGGAAGTAGGACATAAGCTGCTTCTCATTGGTTTAACACAGATGGTGGTTTATGGTTTATGCATAAAATAACTGCATGCATGTGGTTTTGCATGAAAGTTGTACCCTGTCCTTTGAATGCTACAAACTGGCTTCCTGAAGGTATGAGTCTTAATTAAAGATGTCAGAAACTTCAATTGCCACACTTTGTTACATCTATATTTTAATTACTTAAGTTGTATTTTAGAGATCTGCACAGAAGCCACCCAACTGGAAGTTATTAGATTTCCTTCCTGTACTGTTGCTGATCTGCTGTAAACTGTATTTAAATTATAACATCAGTATACATAACACTTATTAAATAACATACAAACTTTGGTCCCTAAATGGTAAAACTGCATAATAACTGATTCGTAAAACTTTTAACATAGTTAAGTTATTGACATTTTGTGAAACCTGAGTCCATGTTCATTAGGTGTAATTTTTTATTTGAGCACAGCAAACCATCCTCTATTTTTATGGAAATTTGAATGTTATGGAAGCATAAAACACATGAATAATTAACAGGGTTTGTTCTGGCTCAGAAAAGGCCTGTGGGTGTGGCTTTGCCTATTTATTTGTGACCATTTAATAAATAAAAATATCTGTAATGTGTGAGTAAATTAAATCTCCAAAAAAAACTGGTTTAAAAAAAGTGTTATTACAAGATATAAAGCGCAGATGGAATTTTTCTTTGGGGTTGGATAACACATCTTTTGGAGTGTGCCAAAATTCCTCTATGCAGGAAATGCCTTTTTGTTTTTTAACAATAACATATACCTAAATAATACTACTGTTAAAATTCGTTTTTGTCTCAGAATGAGTATTGGCACTAAAATCATCTATAGGCTGTGAATAAAGCAATATTTAGTTAACATTTTTGAGTACAGAATCTCAAAAGTGTGGTCAGTGTTAATTATTTATTTCACAGCTTTCTTTGACACTCGTATATTTATTCTAATGCTGTTTTGTTTTTCTATTTTTATGCTTAATCACCATTTTGCACAGTGTGGCGAGCATCATTTCTCGTCTGTGTCTGTCCATGTGTGAACAGTTTACTGTAACCGCATGATCTCAAATACTTGTGAAAGAATTTTACGCTTGAATCACAAAAAAGACAAAAGTGTGACAGTGAAGGGGCGGTTTTGATCAAAAGGGTCAGCACAACTTATCCTGCAGGAAAATATTACCTTGTGTCACCATTTGCACATGGACTAAATAGATTCTTTTGTATCTAATGAGCCTCTAAATATCACCTACTTTTAACCCCTCAGCTGTAAAAGGCTGATGGGGTATTGTCGGCAGGCGGCGGGGACACCCAACTTTGTGAACATGATAACTCAAGAATGAGGCAACATAGGATTTTCAAATTGATACCATAAGTGTATCTATTAAAAATCTTGGACTGGTTTGAATCTCAGTTACCTCGAACTCAAGGTCAGAGGCCAAGTTTTCTGAAAATCTTGTGAATGCAATAACTCAAGAAGGAAGTCACCTAGGATTTTCAAATTTATACCATAAGTGCATCTACTAGGAGGCTGAGGGGTAGCACTGGCCGCCATCAGTATTTTTTGGATTGTAAATGGAAAAAGTTGCTTCAGAGTTGGTCCTTTTCCATTTAGTGTTTGTGTTATTTTTCTGCTCTTGTAAACAGTTGAACTAAGGAATAAAAAAAAGAAACAGAGAATGACTGACCAAATCTTTTCCTGTCTCTAGCCTACCCAGCAGTCTGCTGGGTGAGCTTGATACAATGAGAAAATTGTTTGGCAACGAAAAAAGCCCAGTTTGTCTGTGTGTGGAGCCCTCCTCTCTGCTGCTGATCTGTGTGAGGTCACAGAGAAAGAGAAGGAGAAAGCGAGGGATTGAGAGGGAGGGCTACAGTCTTAGAGAAACCTGCTGTCAGAGGAAGTTGTTTATGGTTTAGTTTCTTCAGAAGTACTCATGAGCTTGTGTTGAAGTTCTCACTGCACCATATACTAATGTTATACTAACGTATAATGTGACTTCCTTTCACTGAAACTGATACTGTGTGGCCTTTTACTGTCTCAATCTTGAGTTTTCCAATATTCTGCCGCCGTTCTTATCTTTGCTCCTCTTGCTTGTTATTTTCAGCCCCGGAGCAGCCGAGCTGTAAAGCGCTGTATGACTTTGAGCCAGAGAACGATGGAGAGCTGGGCTTCCGCGAGGGCGATATCATCACCCTGACCAATCAGATCGACGAGAACTGGTACGAGGGCATGCTGAACGGCCAGTCGGGATTCTTTCCTCTCAACTACGTCGAGGTCCTCGTTCCATTGCCACACTAATGTAAAGAGAGGGAGCTAAGAGGAGACTGATGTAAAGGAGGAGGGGAAAAGAGGTAGAAAAAGTAGAGAACAAAGTGAAGTCAAGGGATGGTCCACAGTGGTTTCATTTTCACCTTCAACTCCAACATTATCATCACAGATAAGCACTTTTTTGGTCACCTGGAGTCCTGAAGAAGAAGTTGACATTTCAAAGTCCAAACCAGAATATCAACTTGTTTCGCTCACAGGTAAAATGATCTAGGTTAAGATGGAAATCTGTTATCCAACAGTAAGAAACATGTCTTGAGGATTAACTGATGAAACATTTTTAAGCAGTTTTTAACCACAAATTAATAATATAAATAGAATTAATTTGGGTAATTACAATGGCTGGGGTGACTCTTTCATATCATCCTTTTCTTGTATTTGCAGTCTGTTTAAAACTCAGGTTGGTCACCAATTTAACAGTGAGTTACTGTGGAGGTTGAGTTGGCCTCTCCAGTGTAAAAACTGTCATGAATAACTTGGCTGAAAATTGTCTTCATTTCAAAACTGAAAACTGCTGGTTTTCAGTTCAGTTGTGGACTGGTTTGCGCTTCATGATGCCACCTGCTGGCATGACTGAGATTTACTAAACTGAAATGGAACTACACACGACTAGCTGTATTACAGAAAGAAAAATACTGCTTTCACATTTTAATGATAAAACTTGAGCCAAAATTAGCCTCAGAGTTTGAACATTTTCAGGTTTTCCCTTTCGTGTAATGACCTTTTGTTTTATCCATGTCCAGTTGTCCTGTGATGATAGCTGCAGCCTGACTCATACAGTAGTTACATTGTTATAGTCTTTTGATTAATGTCAGCCTCGACTAACTACAGTAGCTTTTTAAAGTTCAGCTGGTAATATGTGAGAAAATGTTGTAATTGCACCTTGGTCCTCAAATGAGATTGATGTGTGTGTGACAGACTTACTCCACCATTACACACAGACCCAAAGTTAAATGCAGAGGTTGCACCTTTTTGTCACTTAGAACAGGCGTGTATTTGATGTCTGGAAATGCAGAAAGATCTGTTTAGTGGTTGTTCAATAGAGGAGATGGATGCAAAAAGACTTTATAAAATGCAATAAAAGCATATCGCTTAGTGTGCCTGTTTGTTAAACTGCTAATGATTCTGTAAAACAGCCATATCTTTATTAATTTTCTGGCCTGTTTATTAATGCATGTTAATCTTTTTTCAGCCTTTCGGCTAGTTTTAGACACCTGCTACCTACATGCAGAGCCTGAATAGACAGTGCTGCTGGCAGCATTGATCTGTCTGTCCCGTGAACCTTGTTGTACCTTAGAAACATACTTGTGCCCTGTCTTTCTGATCATTTACAAAGGCTCTGATTCAAATGATTTGTTAGTATACAGGGTAGATGTGTCATCTGTTTAGACAAGGCTGGCTTCTTGTTCTGGATTTAGCCTCAGTCCACACCTGCAGGTGGAGTCTAATCCAACATACACTGTACAGTTTGAGGGCAAGACTTTGAAATAAAAGGGAAACATCGAGGGAAACCCACATTTAAGTGGTTGTCCATTTGGATTAGTTTGGAGAACCTTTGTTACCAAACATTTACCTTTAGTCCATCTGATTTCAGATTGTGAATGTCAAGTACACTCTATTTGACTGTTTGCAGTTTCTTCTTTTATGTGTTTGTCCATCACTCCATGCTGCCAAAACAACCCTTATCCTGACTTTGGTCCTTCTCTAACATGTTTACATCGCTGACCTTTCTACACTTCAATGCTCATATGAAGTTCAGGGCTGAGTGTGATAAGAGGTGCTGTCTGGATCTCTTTATCAAAAACAAGTCTTTGCTAGCTTTGTTTTAGTGCCTTTGGAAAAGAAAGGAGGGAAAGTATCCCAGCTAATACAGCAACCAAAACCTAACCTAGATACCTAAAATGGTCAAAATGTCTTGTACTGTTTTTTCTTGTCACTTTCCTGTGTAAAGATTAAATGCATGTGTGCATAATTCTGCACATTTTGACGACACTACATGCAGTTTCCTTGATATCTTGATGTGAGGTTTATCAGCAGGCCACCAATGGAAACTGCTTTTTCTTATGTAGATTTTAATCCATGTTTGAACATATCCCACTGATTTCTCATCTTAAAGGGCTGTGTCTTTGTTTCATCAGTCTTAAATGCTCTGTTGAACATTAAATCATTCTGACTCTGTAGTATTATTTTTTTTTTATATACAAGACCTAAAAACATTTAAATTAATCTCTGCATGTAGTTCTATATTACATCTAGTAAGTGTGTATATCTTAGATTTAAGTTGCCTTTTTACTTTTGGTATGAATACAGAATTTAACCGCAATATTTTGTCATGTATTATCACAGTATTTGTACATGCTTCTTTCTTGTCCCCAATTTCCCTCATTCTTAAAATAAATGAAATGAAAAAAATAATTGTGTTTATAGTGAGGATGTGAAATTATGGCTTTAATGTTGTATTTTATATGGAAAACACTCAAAAGGGGCAGCATTACTCTGGATTTATGCATCAGTGTGTTTTTATACACAGTGCTCAAAAAAAATTACAGGAACATCCAAGTGTAACACAGAGTTAAACTTCATAGCAAGCATAAACCATTGTGAATTTATTTCACCTGCTTTGGAGCAGGTGGTGGCTACAGACCATTGTGCTCTCCTTATCCCTCCTGACTCATTTTTCTCTAGTTTTACTTTTTGTTAGTGACCTTGTCTTGTCTGGTAGCATGAGTACCTGCAGCCGATTCAGGTTGCACAGGTAGTCCAGCTCCACCAGGATGACATTCATAGGTGCAGTTGCAAAAATGTTAGCTGCATTTCCCAGCACAGTCTCAAAAGTATGGAGGAGATACCAGGAGATGAGCAGTTGAGGAGAGCTGGACAGGGCTGTAGAAGGATATCAATCAAGCAGCAGGACCAGAATCTATTCCCTTATGCAGAGAGGTTCACACTGAACTCATGTGACAAGCGTGAAAGTCTGGAGGTGCCATGGCAAACGTTACGCTGCCTGTACCATAATCTTGTCATGTAGCGCTGTGTGGCTGCAGAGTGAGGACCGAAATGCAGGACTCGGAAACGAAACTAAACTTGACAGCAGCTTTATTGCTGACTCTCTAAGGTTCAGAAAATACAAAACTCATGAACCAAACGTGGAAACATGGCGCAAGAACACACAGCCAGGGGAAGGATGATGACAATGTGACAAGGAACTAAGGAAAACTGAGGGTTTAAATACACACATGAGGTAATCAGGGAGATGGAGAACACCAGGGAACACAGGTGAGCTAAATCAGGGAGTAACGAGACAGAGGAAGCAAAACTGAACATAATGCACAAGAGACGAGGGACTAACAAAGTAAAACAGGAAGTGACATACACTGAGATTCAGACTAAGACACATGAACTTGACCATAGGACAGGGATAAACGGACATGGAGACCTGACAGACAGACACAGACACAGAAAAGTAAACAAGCATGGAGGCAAGACTGAAGACAGAATACGGAGACGAGATAGAGACATAACTAGGGAAACAGACTGGGATCATAAGGAGAACAAAAGATCAAAACTAATATCAGAACTATGAGACTTGGAACATAAATCCTTTCTTAAATCAAACAAGAATACAAAACTAAAGATACTCTAAAGAATAAATAATAGCAAACTCAAAACACTGGGTTGAAGACCCAGAACCATGACAAATCTGTGAAGAGAACAGGGCGCCAATGACAGACCTGCCAGTTCTGGTGTTCTTTGGCGAATGGCTATCGAGCCGCATGGTGCTGGGTTGTGAGGACAGGTCCCACTAAAGGGCATCATGCCATGCTCATGGAATCTGTTTTTGACAGTTTGGTTGAAACATGCACAAGTAGCCCTCTGGAGGACTGGTATCTGCTCTGGCCTCCTGTTTCTCCTCTCATAGAGCAGAAACCAATCCTCCAGCTTGGTTGAAGCCCTTCTGCTGTCCTGTCCAGTTCTCCTCAGCTCCTGTAAAGGCTCATCTCCTAGTATCTCCTCCACACTCTTGAGACTGTGCTGGGAGACTCAGGAAACCACCTTGTGATGGCATGTACGGATGTGCCATCCTGGAGGAGCTGGACTACCTGTGCAACCTCAGTGGGCTGCAGGTACTGTCTCATGCTACCAGTACCAAAAAAACAGAAGCAAAACCAGGGAAAAATCAGTCCGGAGGGGTAAGGAGAGAGCAAGGGCCTATAGCCACCACCTGCAAAACCATTCTGTTTTTGGTGGTTGTCTTTCTGTTGCCTCTCCAGGGCACCTGTTCCCTTAATTTTTTTTAGAGCAGTGTATTTTCAATTGAAGTGAAAAAATAACAAACCAAAAAACAATAACAAAACCGTGTTTAAATAGTTCCAGTGTGTTATTTTAATGCTTTGTGGATCATCAATCAGCAGGCTTAAGGCATTGCTCTGTCCTCAAAGATGTACCTATACAATCCACAGTTAGTAATAAATACAGTACAGATAAAGAGGAAGCAAATCTCTGTTCCTAACCAACAGGACTCATGTTTCACATAACCTGACAGGAAGACAGTAGACGGGCACATTCACAACACAGCTCACACAAAAAGAAGCACGCATACCTGTTTCATTACACTAGTGAATTTGAAAAAAATTAACTTGTATTGCACAGCGGACTTAATGCACTCACAAAACCGGTTGCCGAGTACACTTTAGGTCACTGTTGTAGATTTTGCACTAGTTTTCACTTTTTCCCCAAACACTGTTCCATTGCTTTTGTCGATAAAGGCAATCACAAGACATTAAAGTTTACATTGTACAGATCTGCCAATATTTGCTCATTGCCACAAGTTTCTGGCACATATAGGCACATACTGTAGGTCCATGTGTAGAAGGTAAAAGGCCAGACAGGCAGGCTGATTTCTAGTCCATAAAATAGTTCTAGGTAGTGTCCTACTGTAAAATATTGGTCTAGTCTCATGTTTTCTGAAATGCTGCTTTTTGGTTTGGGGTTTCTTCTGGTAAATACAACTTTCTGGGGCAGCTAGTTTTACAGATTTCAAGACACTGAAATGTGTTTGATCTCACAATAATGTATTACAATTACGTATCACTCAAGCATAAGAGCATTCAAGGCATCTATATGTTTTTCAAGCAGGTTTTACATTGTATGCCACACTGTCGCACCAATTCTGCAAGGTCCGCAAAAAAGGTGCTTGAAATGGAACGACTTGAGAGGGAGCTCGGCCACGTCACGCATGCAGAGCGGATCTGCTTAGTGCATGCTACTCAGCTGACTGTAGACATGCTCCAAGATCTGAGAGTAGGCCTGGTCTTTGGGAGCATGACAACTCAGAGAGCCCTGAGGGGAGGAAGACAAGTTAGGTCAGCTGGGCCTAATATCTGATCAGGCACAAAATGAGAGGTTTTCTTCAACTCATCTTACCTTAATTTTGTCCATCATGGTTGTATCAGGACACCAGTATTGGTTGAACTGAACAAGGTCAGGAGCTGCTCTGTAGTAGTCAACCAGCAGCATCTGTGCAGGAGTATTTTGTTTTTATAATGATTTACAGAATCTCATACATTTTTTACAGTCTTTTCATATGATGTGTCCTGCGGTATCATACCATCTCGTTAAGAACATCACTGGTGAGGAAGTTGTCCTGTACGTAGGTGACCTCGACCGCCACTGGGATGCCGTAGTCATTAGGCCTTTGCTGCAGAAAGAGACGATATTTAGCAGAAATCCTGAGTCTAAATGAACAGTGTCAGAAAAGTCAAACCCAATTTATGTCATAGGCCACATACAGTGCCAGGGGCCACTAAAACTCTTGCCTAATAACCTCCAAACTGTTTCCCTTTCTTTTAAAGAAGTTTGAGTTCACACGTTCACACTAAAATGAACTGTCCTTTCATAAAACTGATGATGAGCAGCTTCAAGTTCAACAACAGTACATCTCAGTTTTACAACATTCAGCCAGCCTAAAGTCATTACAAAGAAATGCTACTGTAGAGAGCCTCTGTGGACTTCACCACCTTAGTTAGTAGAAATTGCAGACCATGAGTAACATTGTCAGTAGGGAGGCTGTAAAACTGAGAACGACTCAAACATCTGGCTCAGATGAAAATAACAGTTCTGATAACTGAGTGGACACTCTTCATTCTGAAGAACTTGCTGCATGTTGCAACATACACTCACAAGTCTAAAATTTGACCCCTCCTTCTTTGCAATCTGTGCATTCTGCTAAGTTATACAGTGGATGAATGGGACTCTTTGGTGGGCCAGTTCCTGCTTCAGGCTGTATGTCTAACATCTCTGATCTAACTGAAAAGAAAGGTGAGCAGTTCAAACACCTTGTAGTGCTCTCACCTCAGGTGGCGGTACGACCCAGAATGGAGTTATTGTAGATGCCACGCCTTGATTTCCATGATAATATGGACCTGAAAGAGAAAAAAGCTGAAAGCTAACCCACCAAGCCCCAGGGGCTGAATGTGCATACATTTGTTTTAGAGTAAGTCAGTCTTGACATCGTGTGGAAATGGAAAATAAGGTAAAAAAAAAAGAAAAAAAAGGCAAATTTTAACAAAACAGCCAGTTTTCATTTCTTATTATATTTTTTCCATTTACAAACTCAAACCTACATTAATATGTACAATTTATCATTCACAAGCTTCACTGTGAATTGTGGATGCTATAAATAGATGTCGCTGTGCATAATGATTCTGAACACAGCCTAATAAGTCTGACAAAAGAATGTATATGCACATTTCTGCCTGTGCATACACACTTTCTGAGATTTTTGTAGCTGGCCCCATGTTTTGACAAAAGAACAAAGGTTCATGACGGTGAGCATGTTGCACATTTCATAGAAAATACTGACAATAAAAGTTATTCCTGATTTGGAAACTAAATATCCAATAATATAATAATAATAATATTAATTCATCTCCAGGTGGGATCTTCATCTTAATCTGATCCTTCACTCTTCACTGATCCATCAGTGAAGAGTATTTGTCTGCATGCACTCAAACGTTTACGCTTATAGAACCCTACTTACCTGATGGAAAGGAATTCCAATCTATTTTAGTGCAAAACAATAATAATAGAAATATACGCTCACTGGTCACTTTATTAGGTACATCTTGCTAGTACTGGGCTGGGCTCCCTTTTGCCTTCAGAACTGCTTTAATTCTTCATGGCACAGATTCAGCAAGGTGCTGGAAACATTCCTCTTTTCACTTTCCAGGTGTTTATAGTTTATATATGACTGCAGCATGTAAATTTTGTCTTCTCTCTCCCATAATGTGTGTTCTATCCCATCTCCCTATGCTCTCCTTTTTCTTTTCTCTTTCCCCCAAGCCATCAGCCGGTCATGCAGATGGCTGCCCTTCCCTGAGCCTGGTTCTGCTGGAGGTTTCTTCCTGTTAAAAGGGAGTTTTTCCTTCTCATCGTCCCAAAGTGGTTGATCATAGGGGATTGTCTTATTGTTGGGATTTTCTCCCGAATACTGTAGTCTTTACCTTGCAGTGTAAAGTGCCTTGAGCTGGCTCTTGTTGTGATTTGGTGCTGTATATACAGTGGGGGAAATAATTATTTGATCCCCTGCTGAATTTGTAAGTTTGCTCACTTACAAAGAAATGAGCAATTTCAAATTTTTATGGTAGTTTCATTTGAATGGAGAGAGACAGAATATCAACCAAAAATCCAGAAAAAACACATTATATAAAAGTTATAAATTGATTTGTATGTCATTGAGTGAAATAAATATTTGATCCCCAAGCAAAACATGACTTAGTACTTGTTGGAGAATCACTTGTTGGGAACCACAACGGTAAGATGTTTCTTGTAGTTGGTCACCAGGTTTGCACACATCTCAGGAGGGATTTTGGCCCACTCCTCTTTACAGAAACCCTCTAAAACCTTTAGGTTTCTTGGCCACCACTTGGTAACTTAAAGCTTCAGCTCTATGCACAGATTTTCTATAGGATTGAGGTCTGGAGACTAGCTAGGCCGCTCCATGACCTTAATGTGCTTCTTCTTCTTTAGTCACTCCTTGGCTTTGGCAATATGTTTTGGGTCATTGTCATGTTGGATGACCTACCCATAAAACCCATCTTCAGTGTTCTGGCTGAAGGAAGGAGGTCATCATGCAAGGTTTTATAGTACATGGCCCAATTCAATTGGCCCCTGAAGTCGTTCTGTACCCTTAGCAGAAAAACAGCCCCAAAGCATAATGTTTCCACCTCTGTGCCTGACTCTGGAGATGGTGTTCTTTGGGTCA
>VUQS01043115.1:17731-41609 GCA_015108495.1 Heterochromis multidens
GTAGACTAATGACACAGGAAACTGATTCACACAGAGAGAACTTCTGTAGAGCCCACACACACACACACACACACACACACACACACACACACACAGCCTACTATGTTCCTGATTCAGTAGAGGAAAAGTAGGATTAGATCTTTTCATTGCAAAATGTTAAAACTAAATTATTTACTAATTTAACTGATCAGTAATCCTCTTTATATAATCCCACTGACAATCACAGCTGAAAACTTTATGTGGTCTCTCTCACACACACACACACACACACACACAAATAAATACATACACAGGAAAAACATCAGAACATCAGAGAGCACGTATTATATATATATATATGTGTGTGTGTGTGTGTCTATTACATACTATTATATGATAAAATAATGTAAAAATTTGCATTTATTTAAAGGAGAAATTTTTTGCTCCATTTTCCCGCTTGTAACAGTAAAATCTGATTTTGTATTATAGAAATCAAATAATGAATCATGGACAGCAATTGTCCCAAACCTCCTGAAGACATGACAGTGACATTGTTTCAGAGGCCCCTCCAGTGTTTCTGGCCTACTAGGCCTAAACCGACTTCTTGCCAGTCCTAAGCACCAGTTTTGGAGACAAAACCTACAACCATTAAGATAGCTAATGTATTGAATTTGGTTATAATAATTAAGGTAGGCTAAATCAATCATTGCCATATGTGAATCAAAAAGTTTGGGAATGAGCCTCAATAACCTGAAACTTTACGTGATTTTTATTTGGCAGAATGACGATCATCTCCCAATCAAAATCGTCTTCCCACATACCTGTGGAGCTTTTTCAGAGTGGCTCCTAATAATAAATTATTCTATATGGGTTTTGTTATGTCACTTTGCACTTGTGTCTACAATGGGTACTGGAGCTCCTCCAGTGTGTCAAAACTGTGACCCTTTTTCATCTGATTTTCATTTTCAGGTGGTGGACAAAGTTTCAGGGAAGCATTTGTGCAAAAAGGACAGATTACAAGTAACGAATGTGTTGGTGTGGCCACAAAACTCCTTTGTGCGCTGATACAACAGTTCCAGTCTTTTTAGGATGCTACAGTAGAACTCTGCACTGACATAATCACCCTGGGACATAAATTTACAGTGCACAACAGTGCTGAACCAATGATGAGCATGCTCCTGGTCTCGCTAATTACCTGATCCTCTGCCTTCGGGCTTGGAAACTGTCTGTCCCTTAAAACTGCTGAAAACTGTTTGGCTGTACCCTGAGAGCCAGCTCTCATCACCAGCGATGATCTGCCACACAAAATTCCGGTCAGTTTGAAAGAGAAGTTGATGTTTGCTCTGCACAAGTTTGGTAACCATAGTTGCCAAACTTGCACTGATTTATCTTGAGATTCCTTCAGAGGCCTATCCCAAAATTGGGAGACACTGAGCATACTATGTGCACTTTACACTGTGTGCACTTGTATCAACATCATGTACTCATCTTCAGGGGATATTTTAGCACAGTAAATGTGTTGATACTTTTGAAGCTGGAAGTCGAAGGGGTGATGATGAATGTTGTCAGTGCATATACCCCACAGGTTGTATATCAATTAGAAGAGAAAGAGGAATTCTGGAATACGTTGGATGAAGTGGTAGAGTGTGTCCCCAGGGGGAGAGAATGGTGATTGGAGCAGACTTCAGTTGACATGTAGGTGAAGGGAACAGAGGTGACAAAGAAGTGTTGGGTAGGTATGCTGTTAAGGAGAGAAATGCAGAAGGACAGATGGTTGTGGATTTTGTGAGAAGTATAGAAATGGTGGTGAACACATACTTTAAGAAGAGGGAGGAACATAGGTTAAGTATAAGAGCGGAGGAAAGTGCACACAGGTGGACTACATCTTTTGTAGAAGGTGCAGTCTGAAAGAGACAATGTGGTGGTAGGGGCGAATGTAGCTAGGCAGCATCAGATGGTAGTCTATAGGGTGACTTTTTGACATCAAGAAGAGGAAGTGAGAGAAGGCAGTGGCAAGGATAAAGTGGTGGAAGGTGAAGAAGGAAGAATGTAGCTCAGAGTTCAGGGAGGAGTTGAGGCTCTGGGTGGTAGGGAAGAGTTACCAGATTACTGGGAAAGTACAGCTGTAGTGCAGAGGGAAACCGCCAAGAAGGTATTTGGTGTATCCTCTGAACAGAGGAAAGAGGACAAGGAGACTTTGTGGTGGAATGAGGAAGTACAGGAAAGTATTCACAGGAAGAGGTTAGCAAATAAAAAAGTCAGGGAGATGAAGAAAGTAGACTGGAGCACTGGAAGGCTAGGCTTACAGCAGAGAGAGAGGTGGAAAAGACAAAGGAAAAGGACTATAGTGAGTGGTATGTGAGGTTTGACACTGAGGAAGGAGAAAAGGACCTGTATTGGCTAGGCAGAGAAATCGAGCTGGAAAGGATGTGCAGCAGGTTAGGGTGATTAGGGCAAGGTGGAGACGTGTGAGAAGTGAGAAGTGTCAGGGGTGATTTGTGACAGAAAGATAGCAGCAAGAGTTAAAGGGAAGATATCCAAGATGGTAGTGAGACCTGCTATGATGTATGGTTTGGAGACGGTGACATTGACAAAAAGACAGGAGGCAGAGCTGGAAGTGACAGAGCTGAAGATCTTGAGGTTTTCATTGGGAGTGACCAGAATGGACAAGACTAGAAATGAGTATATCAAAGGGACAGCTTAGGTTGAGCAGTTTGGAAACAAAGTGAGAGAGCCAAGGTTGAGATGGTTTGGACACGTGCAGAGGAGGGATAGTGGACAAAGGACATTGAAGATGGAGCTGCCACGCAGGAGGAAAAAAAGAAAACCTCAGAGAAGGTTCGTGGATGTAGTGAAAGAGGACATCCAAAAGGTTGATGTGACAGAAGAGGATGCTAAGGATAGGGTGAGATGGAGGCAGATGATCCGCTATGGTGACCTCTAAATGGGGGCAGCCGAAAGAAGAAGAAATGTGTTGATACTCTAACCTATTGCAGTCTAACAGGTTGTCATTGCCCTATTTAAGATTGGGATCATAATCTAGCTACCCATTTAAATAGAGTTTTCACCTGTAGACTTTTTTTGAAAGATAACATCTTCTAGTTTTGGAATATTTGGTTATGTAGCATGTGGCCAAAAACCCCCAACCCTAGATAGATTGTTGGTGACCTAGTTGATGTTAGGAGGTTAAGAATTTTTTTCTTGTGATGCTTTTGCGTTTTTCCTTAAGTAGCCTTTTAGCATAGGACTTTTGCTTCTAATAAATCATTTTAAAACACACTCCTTTCCAACTCCATATTTTTATTCTTGGACTTCTTAGAGTAGAGTAGCTTTGTGTGATTCACAGTTCAAAATAATCCTTTGAGCTCATCTCCCATTAGGGCCACCTGCCTTTTAAACCAGCTTCCTTCTGACACAGTTAGTTAAAGTTATGAGTGCTTAAAACTACCATATTAACCTCTCAACAGCTACCAGGTCACCTGTTTACAACTAGGAATAGAGTTAGAGTCACAGGTACCTCTTTTTTAAATATCAGATATACAGTGCCTAACCAGATACTTACTCTTTATGTAAGAGTGATGCTGAAATATTAGTTTATGCACTTGTTACATTTATGTTCAACTATTGTAATTTCTTATTATCAGATTCAGCTGAAAAGGCTTCAGCTGATCCAGAATGCCATAGTGAGAAATCATATTTAGCTTCTCTTCATTTGCTCCCTGTTAAATCCAGAATTCAATTTAAAATCCTTCTTCTCACATAGAAAGTCCTGAATGATCATATCTTAAAGACCTCATAGTATCAACGGAGCACTGGACTCGCAGACTGCAGGTTTACTTCTGGTTCATAGAGTTTCCAAAAGTACAATGGAAGACAGAGCCTTAAGCTATCATGCTCCTCTCTCTTTTTTTAACCTATTGAGCTCCTATTCTTGGATTCATTAGACAGACACCCTCTCCACTTTTTCCTTTAGGATAAAGCTTAGTTAGGGCTGGATCAGGGGCCCCTGAACCACTTATGCTACTTAGTTATGCTACTATAGATTCAGACAACTGGAGGACTTCCCATGATGCACTGAGCACTTTTCTGTCACTTCCCTCTTTTCACTCCTGTATACAGTAGTGGCATTTATATGTCTGTTTACTGTTTGTCTTTTCTCTTTGCTCTCATTTTTCTTTTCTCTTTCCCCTCACCCCCAACTGGTCACAGCAGATAGCTTCCCCTCCCTGACCCTGCTGGAGGTTTCTTCCTGTTAAAATGGAGTTCTTCCTATCCACCATCGCCAAGTGCTTGCTCATAGGGAATGTCTGATCATTGGGGTTTTCTTTGTCAATTTCTAGGGTTCTAGAGTCTAAAATCTTCATGCTTCACCCACCACTGTGACAACAGCGGGTATGTTGTATTTGTTCAATTTCACAACTTTTACGCTCTTTTTCTGATTTAAGTCTACTTAGGAAGGAATGACAAACAATCTGCTGTGTGCAGATGTGATCACTGCAAGGTTTAAAGATTGATTTGGACAAAGGGTTGTGTTTTGGACACTACTGTCCCATGACTGCACACGCACACGTACACAAACTAAAATTTTATAAAGAACTAAGCCTTGTCGTTCATAAACTCTTTTTTTTTCTGTTGCTCAGTGATTATCCTACACTGTATTTCACTGTATATCCCAAACTGATGGGAGTTTACCAGGAGAAAACATTGAACAGATGTTTGTTTTAACAGAAAAAAGCTCACTTGTGGAACGGCTCTAATCCCCATCTCCCTCAACTGCAGCCTGTCACGTAACTGCAGGACTTGTGAATTAACTTGGAGACTAATTGTGCCGTGGTATGAATGTGCGCAGTCACGGACTGGACAAGAATTGTTTAACGAAATGTCTTGGGATTTTTCTTTTTTTTCATATTTTTATCATTTGAGTCCTTTTAACACAAGAAACACAAGAAATAAAAGATTTTTCCATTTTTGTATGCCTATTCCTGATGAAATGACATGTTTGCAACCCTAAAATAAGATTTTCTTCTGTTACATTTCAATAACACCGACAAGCCATTCCAACAATCACGCTTGCCTCACCTTCTGGCCAAAAAGTCCACAAGAAAACAACTTCAGATGGTAACAAAGTCATGTTCCACAGTCGAACAACCTCCAGTGAGGTGTTTGTCCCCTCACCGACTCGACCCATCTCTCTTTTTTCCATCCAACTCTTCTCTTTATTGTTTACTTTTTAATTAATCGCGCTGGTTCATTCTAAACATGTCAGAATAAATACATTTTTCATCCCGGTGATATCGGCCCTGCCACTAGGTTATTAATGCTGCGGAGAATTCAGCCACTGTTTGCAAATAATATCCTCAAATTGAATCATTGTTGCATGAATATATGCAAAATATTCATTTCAGGCGGCGTGAGGGTTGAGTGCTTTTAAATTGGAGAGATCATTCATGGCTTCACCTTTTCAGGCAAGATAAAGTCGTGTGCAGTAACGTTACAATGTCAGTGGAGGGGAGGAAGGCGGGGGATGAGAAAAGAGAGGGATGAGAGGAGGAAAAAGGTAGAAATAATGACAAGAGAGAAGCAGCGTGAGTCAATGAAAATCAGAGTGAGAACAGAAAAGCAGAAGACAAAGGAGCAAGAACAAGGATGGTGGAATGAAAAGCTATTCTCTCTCGCTGTTGTCTTGTTCCACGTCTTTCTAAGCATCACACAGCAGGGATCAGTGTTTTTATGTGTGTGTCTACAGCTGTGTGATTACAGGTTAGCGGAATTAATAAGTCAGGAAAGCAGAAATAAGGACTAAAGGAGCGCATCCCTCCACCAAGGCTTCACAATCCTCCATATTTTAATAATAGAAATGTTGATTTGAGTTTTTTTTTATTGACTAAAACACACAGAGCAATAGAAAGTACCAGTCCTGTTTCACTCTACTACACTGTTAAAATTCCCCCACTGAACACCTCAAAAATATTGTCTTGACTAGTAAAATTTGCAAATTTCTAGCAAAGGCTCTGCTCAGTTATTTTTCATTGAAGAGGTAGCATAGAACAACTGCGACTAAAATGGCTTTAGTGTGTCTTGTGCTTTTTTTTTTTTTTTTTTGCTGCTAAAACTGCAGTTCAGAAATCTTTAGATCACAGACTATGTATAAAATATAGACATAGCTGTTGTCACGTCAACTATTAGTGGCTTTATGGTGGAAAATCAAATTCATCCTGATTTTCTGGAGCCAGAAATGACCATATTTAAGAGTACAGGGTTAAATGCTAAGTTAGCAGCTTGGTTAGCACCCATAAGCTGTATGGATGCAAACACAGAGAGCATAGAAGATGGACATGGCTTCCAAAAGTGAAGCCATCGTGGAAGTGCCTTAACCCTAGAACCGCCGAGGGGGTCATTTTGACCCCTTAACATTTTCAAAATTACATAACTCTGTTAAATTAAAACACCATCATCATCATCTCATATACTGCCTAAAATGGGTTTATTCATCATACAATGAATTTTGGGGTGTGTGGGCTACAAAGACAAAAAATTACGACCACTTACACCTGTAACGACAGAGGACGTCATTTTGACCCCATAGAAATTAATGTAAAACATGCAGATTGCTTAGCAACACAATTGCTTGCACACATTTTGATCTGAAGGCTGCTATAACATGAAACAGAGCTAGCTAGATGTGAATGATACATAAATATATAAGGGACTTTAGTTAGATAAAAAATGAATAATTACTGCAGAGCTGAATGGGTTGTGGATAGGATGTTGAGCTGGGGCAGAGCGGGGGTGTGTGTGACGGAACGCGAGTCCAGAGTGTGGAGAACTACTCAGAGCAAATAAAAAGTGAAATCCACAATAGAGCAGCCAAATGGGATGGGTTTCAGGCCTTAGCAGGAGAGCTGAGGAGGTGGAAGGCTGCTGACTGAGGCACAGCAGTGTTTGTGGACCGTGGATGAGAGGCTGCGGGTCCAGTGAATGGAGGCAGATGTGGATGATGTGATAAACTTTCATTGTTATACTTTTACAGTAATTCATTTATTAAAATGTTTTTCTTTTTTGGCTGTAGTCAACTGTGAGGTCATTTTCAAAATGTAGGCAACGAGCACTCTGTTTCACAGAAAGTGCTCTGTTTTTTATACCTTCTTTATTTTAGTGTTACAATGTCGTTACAATGTTACGTTAATACCACCCACTATCAAAATTTTTTTTAAGTTTTCCATAAAGTTTTTCTTCTACAGTAACAACACAACAGCTAACACAATAGCTGTGTTAGCTGTTGTGTTGTTTGGTGTACCCTTTGTTTATAAGATTCCAATCTATAATGAAATCATCTAAATCTTTTCTAAAAATAATAAAACCCATACAGCTTAATCTTAAATACTCATATTATAAAATCTTACTCATAATTGGAAAAATTTGATAAAAATTAACAACTTAACTTACTCAAGGTAATATTTAATAGAACATTAAGTCTTTCTTTTTTTTTTTACATTTCGTAACTTATGGTCATTCTAAGATACAGGAGTATTTTGCAGGATATGTTCAATGACTGAAGACTTAAACACAACTTGTTAACTGAAGAGCGTGTCAGACGCACCTTTTGCCCATCTTGTTAGATGATGGATCCTGATGGTAGAGTACAGGACAATTTCTTTGCTTGTTTCTTCTCACACTGGATGACAATCCAGGGTTCAGAAGGAATGGGGGGGTGGGGCAGAAGATTCATACCTTTAACTTTGGTCAGATTTTGTAAAGATTAGAGATTCAGATTTTGACGAAGGCATTCACAACAGCCAGGAGTCGAGGTGATTGATTGAAAAATGTTTCAGCAGATTGTGCCAGGCCTCTGAGGTGGAATCCACCTGTGTTTTGTAGAGCAGCCAAAATCATAATCCAGGAAATACTTTATAAAAAAATTATTTGAAACTTAAAAAGCAAAAAAGTGCATAGAAGTAGAATAACTTACAGCAATCAGACAGCAGTCAACCAGACATCATCACTGTGATGATGTGTTAAATGGTCTAAAAGTTGAATTTGGATTGGATTGTGTTTTAGCTGACAAACAAGCAACCCAAGAGAGAAGCAGACAAGACATTTTACCAGGTGTATGAATAAAATTGTAACTCACATAACTGCCACCCAACCCAGCCAATCAAGTATGACCTGCTGAGATGATAATTGTGGCTCTGGAAACCTGTGGGAGCTTCAGGGTAGGGTTATTTCTGCCTGCAGGTTCCCCATACATAAGGTAACTAAAGTAGCAACTGCAATGGTGTATGTCTAATGTTCAAGTCTGAGCCTAAGCAGCTTATCTTTAACCTTGCCTTGAAAACCTTTTGTGCTTTAGGTCAATCTACTTTGAAAATAAATGTAGGTGAAGTCACTTGGCATAATTACATAGATATGAATACAGTGTCAATCTGGATATTTCTAGAAAAAGTAGACATATTTAACGGGGGATGTCAGAAACAGATAAAGTGGACATTCCAAGAAGATGACGCCACAACAAGACAGTTTCGTCACCTTGTCAGCACTTAGGAACTGTAGGCAGTCTTCTACAGAATTGCAGTCAAGGTTTGCAGGACGATATGGCTGACGGCTCTCTCGTCATCATTGGAGGTAATCTCAATGCAGAAAGATATCGAGATGAGATTCTACAACCAGTGGTAATCCCATATCTCCACAGTCTGGGACCAAACTCTATCCTCCAAGATGACAACTCTCGCCCCCCCAGAGTGGGGTTTATCAGAGACTACCTCCAGAATTTGGGAATGGAGAGGATGGAATGGCCTGCCTACAGTCCTGACCTCAACCCCATTTAACACTTGTGGGGTCAGCTTGAGTGTGTTGTTCGTGCCAGAGTGACCAACACAACCACATTGGCTGACTTGCGACAAATGCTGATTGAAGAGTGTAGTGCAGTGTGTGACCGAGCTGGTGACCAGCATGAGGAGGAGGTGCCAGGCTATTGTGGCTGTGTATGGTTCTTCCACATGCTACTGATGCCCCTGTTTGTTAAATGAATACATTGTTAAATTGCCGATATGTCTTGTTTCTTCAGACTTCAATCATCTAATCCAATAAATGACACCAAAGAAGAGTCAAAGCAGATAAGCTGTTTGGCACTGGCAGAGAAGATTTGGCAAGTTTTTCATGGGTGCCACCCACATACTCAACTCTGCTGCTCAACCCACAAATGCATTTTCCTTACAAATGTGGCACCAAGGGGAAATAAACAGGCTTTCCAACAGTATAAGACTTATTGCCAAGAAACATTGTTACAACAAAGAAGTAATAGACCAAACACGAATTTCCTTACTTTTTGTGCTAAGTTTAGTATAATAACTGATATCAATGCTTTGATCAAAATCATTTAAAGAAGGCAATCAATCTAATTTTTAAAAGTATGTTTGAATTTTATTGTACTCACTGTGGCTACCATCTGATTTATTGTATGAATAGAAAAATCAATATGCAGACTATCAATGCAGTAAATTGCCCAGTGCAAAGCATGATATTGCATAATAAGTAAAAGCATAAAATAGACAAAGGAATAAAAAGGATGTCTTAGTCCTTAAAAAGAAGTTATCAGAGGTCACTCTTGGTGGTATATTCCTGATCATGATTTTTCTGCGCACACAAACCACATACACTCACTCACCCCACCATGGTTCAAAATCACTTTCCGTTACCCAACTTTATTCCTGCTGCTGTTTATCTGTGTAACCTTACAGCTCACATGGAAGTTTTATTGACTCAAATGGGTTTTAAATGGCTGCATTTGCCAGCCTAATGCTCCCACAACTTTGCACCTTGTTTGTCAATTTGTTATTGATTGCTCAGAGGTGGATTCTTCCCTGTGGTCTCCACCGCTGGGTAAGTGAGCTAGTCATGACCCACTTACAGGATCCACCTTCTTAGTTCTGTGGACTTTTTCCTCTTTTTGCTCACCATCATAATATCTGGCATTCACAGCTTTAAGACTTAAGAGATGATTGACACAAGAGTATGAATTAAATAAATTTAAAGTTGATTTAATTGGCATTAAACTGTGGACAATCTTAGATTCAGGATGGTTAGCAAAATTGCCTAATTGCCATTGCTGCTTGTCTTTTCCTGCAGTGGCACAGTCCCCAAGGGGATGCTGCTAAAGGCCAAGCAGGACGGCTTCTCAGACCAGCAGATTGGTCAGATTCTAGGCTGCAATGAGGGAGCAGCAAGAGAGCTGAGGCTCAATTATGGCATCAGACCTTGGGTCAAACAGGTGAGCATTACTGGGCTGCTTCTTTTAGCGGAGACCAGATAGGCTCAGATAACTGACTCTTCCTAATCAATATACACAGACCTCAACAGAAAAGTATCCTCTGGCTACAAATATATAAAAAGGGAAGTATTAAAAAATACATATAGAGAGAGTCTATAAAGATGTTTTTCCATCTCATTCAGTATTGACATGTATTTTGTCCAAATTGTATTTTTTGAAGCAACATTTAAGACATGCAAAAAGTTATTCATAAAATTTCTTCTCTTAGTATTAACAATAAATAATTATTTTTTGTTGACTGAGTTATTAGTATCTGCAAATCTGATTAACCAACATGGCATGGAATCATGTTTTTCATAGGGTTGGGACGACAACAACACAGTTCTTATGCATAAAGCGATGAAGCTACATCATGCTTCAGCTACAGAGGCAAACTTTTTAGCAGTGCAAATTAATTTTTATTCAGTCACAAATATCATTGGAATAATATCCAACACAAGTATGAGTTCTGTCTTTAACCACATACTGGAGTGAATACACATGACAATTTTCTGCAAAGTGTATCAAAAGTGAACATACTCATTATGTAGTATTGCTTATTTTGAAAGTGGTAAACCACGTAAAAATGAGCAGTAGCCTAATTACTGAGTCTAAAATCTACTTAGAGTTGACTGGAGTCTTTCTGGAGAGAGTTTGCATGCTCTTCACATGTTCAGACTGGTTACTCCCATTTCTGCTGAGATGAATCTCGTTTTGAAGAATGCAAAATTTAAATTTAAATATTGATTATGTTATACTGTAGAGTAGTAGTTGAAAGTAATTCTTTTTAAAAATGCCCCATTTTTAATATTCTGTTTTCTTTTATCTTAGATTGACACTTTGGCAGCAGAGTACCCAGCAATGACCAACTACCTATATTGTACTTACCATGGTCAGGTATGTGGTCTTGGAAAAGACCATTTGTTTGTAAATAATAATTTTATTGAATGTATAAAGTCAAATTACTGTACGTCTTACTATGTAATACACAGAATTAGTTTGTTTGCCTGCAAACATCTACACGATAGACATAATAGACACACAGGAACATCTTAGGTCCCTGAAAGTTCTTATCTAAACCAGATATTACGATGTAATCATGTTGCCTAGCAACCACCTCCAAATGGGCTAAAATGACTCATTTTTAGCATTTATGCACCTTTAAGAATTTATAAAAGCATATCGTTTTAATTTGAATTTAAATCCACAAAAATGAATTATGTATAATGTATTATTACGTCATCATGTTGCCTAGCATCCACCTAACAATGGACTAAAAATCCCAGACCAAACAATACTGTAGCATGAGCATGTGCTAGTATATTCAGTTCAAGCACTGGCCCACCAGCTAACATTCTTATTTGTTTTGAAAAGAATTGTTGAAATAACAATGGTTACAAAATAATGCTAAAGCAAGTTTTACGTACACAAGAATCTATCATTAAAGTTATTTTGACAATTTTTCTGCTTCACCAGGAGCATGATCTGGACTTTAAAGACCAGGGAATTATGGTTCTTGGCTGTGGACCCTACCACATTGGTAAGTGTAATAATAAATATTTTACATGGGTTTTTATGCAGTATATATGAATAAAAATAGTAGTATTACTTATAAGATGTACAATTTTTTTCAGTCTTTGTATTGTGTGTAGTGTTTTTACCCAGACAGCATGTAACAGAAACCTGCTACATACAGTAGCTACAGTGTTGTCAAAAGCTGTTAATCAGCTCTCATCCAGTATTTACAAAAATTTGGTTAAAGTTAAAACTTTGTAGGATGAAAAATAATTTACATGGAAAGAAAATGTAGCAGACATTAGTTTTGTAATTGTGATTCAGAAATTATGATCTTCTTTTGATGGCCAACCTATTTATCAACCATTTGACCACCAGGCAGCAGTGTTGAGTTTGACTGGTGTGCGGTGTCCAGCATCAGAGCCTTGAGACAAATGGGCAAGAAGACGGTCGTAGTAAACCACAACCCAGAGACAGTCAGCACAGACTTCGATGAGTGTGATCGCCTTTACTTTGAAGAGTTGACCCTGGAACGCATTCTAGATATCACCCAGCAGGAGGTTAAAACACTGCTAGACACACATTGTTACACAATACAATTCAGACACTGTCCAAACCAAATATACTACAATTTCCAATGCTGAATCACTGACATTACTGAAGATAAGTGTACTGCCCTTTCATACAGTATCCTGATCTAAAACTCAGAGCCTATCACAACATGCACTGAGAATGAGGCAGTGCATACTGGCCAGGTCACCAATCTGTTAAAGGGTTTTATCAATGAAAACGATTATATTCATGTGTATAGTGTGGAATTTGATTTAAATATTGCATTGCAATCAAATTTCCCATAGACAGAGTTATATTGATTAAGTACAAAATACATATTTATTAAAGAAATCAATCTTGACAGTTATATCAAAGGCAGAGTGCAATTGTGGACTTAAATGTTTGCCCGATAATACTGGCAGGTAGATTTATTGGTCTGAGACTGGCACACAAGCACTCATATAATGGCATAATAACTTCTCTGCACTGCTGAAGAATAATTCTTTATTGAAAAATGTAGAAATCAAACATTAGCAGCATGACTGTGACTTATTACCATGGACTACCCACAGAGTAGATCACCACAGTGTTGGGGAAAAAAACCTTCTCTGCTCAAAATGGCATGGATGAAACATAACCACCACTGTCTGAACTCTCTCTTATTCTTATATATAAACTCAGAAAACAGTTAAGCATGCAGCTTTGTCACTCCTTATGTGTCACACCAATTTTTGCCTCAAAAACAACTTAACATAACTCTTTCTAATGGAAACCAACAACAAAAAAAAAAAAGAAAAACTTTGAATGAGCAGTAACTGGACATTTTGCTTTTGGTTTCATGCCTCTCTGTAGCACAAATATTTCTTACAATTCTGTGTGGAAAATATTTTCTATCAATATATTGCTGAGTGTCTGTTTAATCAATGTGATGCCTTTGGGCCACAAAATGCAACGTCACATAATGAAGAAGTTATTTAGATAAAGCTGTGAATTTATTGGTTGATTTATGTTCCTACCCTCTTTCATGACTAGAAGATGTGGGCAGTAACTGAAAAAATAAGATGGCTTATACAAGTGGTAGAGTTAAAGTTAGGGTGTGATGCTAAGTCATTCAGGAGGCCTGATCAGAGGTGCTGAGGTGGATTGGGAATCTGACTAGGATGCCTCATCGGAGCCCTCCTAGGTGAGGTGTGTCAAGCATGTCTCACCATGAGTAGACCCCATGGCAGGCTGAGGACACTATGGACTGGCTTGGTCTTGGCATCTCCCTGGATAAGCTGGAAGCAGTGGCTAGGAAGAGGGAGATTTTGGAGCTCTATATAGACTCTTGCCCCTGCAACCCTTTTATGGATAAGTGGTAGATGGTGTCTGGATTGATGAATGGATATTTGGATGATTTTATGTACAAAAACTAATGAACAGCGTATTGTGTACTTTTATAAACAAATAATTACTTGACAGTTAGAATTGTAAGTTCTGTTTTCAGCCTTTTAAAATAGCACTATTATTTTTATTCTTGGAACTAAAGTGGCTTTGCATGATTCTTAACTTTATTTATTTAACAGCCCCTCAGTTCATCCTTTCTGAAACAAGCCATTTTAGCTCCCTTTAAGCCAACATTCTTCTAATTCATTGCCCTTTTGCAAACAGACAATTTGAACAACAGGTGGATAGGGCTACTGTGCCCCCAGCCAGAGTGATGTATCTGAGATGCCCATATTAAGGATATCCCCTTTGTCTGATGTCATAAAAACCCAAAAAGTAGAAAAGAAAACTTTTGGCTCACAGGCTGATCTCATTATTTGAAACTTTGGCCATTTGCCTCATTTGTAATGAGGAAAAGCATAACAAGTCCACTTTGTGTATAATACACACAGAATTCTCTAGTTATTTATCATAGAAAGTTGCAGTGTTATTTAAGATGTGATTTCACACATATATCCAGGCTTGATTATTATGATTATTAATTATTATCATGCATATGCTGACACATTATTTTTGGCTTATATTGCAATTGTGTTTGTGTGTGTGTGTGTGTGTCTGGAGCCCCGGTGACCCAGATGTTGTCAAAGCATATTCAAGGGCAACGTTTCCCTGATATTTTCCATGTATAGGTTTGTTGGCGCCTGTGTATTTATGTTGTTGTGTTTGTATACTTATGTCCGCTGACTTTCTCTTGCAGAGGATGTGTAATCCAGTTAAAGTTGCGATGGGATCAGAGTGTGATTAAGTGTTTGTTTGTTCAGGGAGATAGCATTACCATCAATCCCTCTCTCGCAGCTACAGTTTGTATATGTGTGTGTGATAAATATGGCATTAGAGCATGGAGATAAACCCTGGACAGGAGCAGGAGAGCAAGGCCATGAATAATGAAGAGATACAACCTGGCATTGCCATGGAAACAGCAACCCCCTTGGATCAGCTCGAC
Organism: Heterochromis multidens; assembly: GCA_015108495.1. Lineage (NCBI taxonomy): Eukaryota > Metazoa > Chordata > Actinopteri > Cichliformes > Cichlidae > Heterochromis > Heterochromis multidens. The sequence continues at coordinate 32,512 of VUQS01043115.1, forward strand.
AGGAAAAGGGGCTGCACGCTGTTATTAAAAGGAGCGTGTACACACACACACACACACACACACACACACACACATACATCTTCCCTGGTGATAACTAAACCCATGGCATGACCAAGATCAACTCTTTGTGCTTGTCTCATATTTTCACTGTGATCAGAGGTCAGAATAATTGAAAGCGGTTTCAGAATGTAGATCTTGGCTTATAGGCAGGGTTTCCCTCCTCCTGTCTTTTCTCCCCTCTTCCTCTTCCTCTTCTTGTTTTAGTATTCTACTTGATTTAGAATCTGCTTTATCTTTTGCATTCTTCTTATTCTATTTACTCCTCTCCAGGGTTGCTCTGGCTGCATCGTGTCAGTGGGAGGTCAGATTCCTAACAACCTAGCCGTCCCCTTGCACACGAGTGGGGTGAAGATTCTCGGGACGGGCCCCCTGCAGATCGACCGAGCTGAGGAGCGCTCCGTCTTCTCCAGTATCCTGGATGACCTTGAGGTTGCCCAAGCCCCATGGAAGGCCCTGAACTCCCTGGTGAGAGGAAACCTACAAATTCTGAATTATTGATGTGACAAAGATATATAGTAGCACAATGTTGGGATGTAGATTTTCTTAGCATCTTTTCAAAACTCCTCATCTGTGCACCAAGGATCAGTATTATAATATTAATTACTTCTGATAGAATCTATCAAGTCAGAAAACTATGTTTATTTGGCTTGAGTTCTCATGTAATTTTTGCTGCTTTAAACAGGTTCCCACAGATCATTGAAAGCATAAAAGGTGATTTAAAAAAAAAAATCTAAGTATCTAGTTAGCATTATGATTTTCTTTTTTTCCTCACAATTTGTGTGGTACATCTTGCTTTCTCGTGTGTACACTGTCAAAAAATGCAGATAATTCTCTCCTATAAGAGAAAAGATAGACAATCGTCGCAATTAACAATTTTGAGGCAACAGGGAAGATATGCCACTTTTTAAGGCAATATTTTGACTCAAACACGTGTAAACACATTTACTTAGATACAGTGCTAGATGTAGTATAGTTCTGCTGTCGAAAGTGTGTTAATATTACTACCATTTTAAAAGTTTTCAGATTCAAAGTGTGGAGCAAAACTGGTAGAGTGACTGATTCCCTGAGAAACTGTAACAAGGTTTTGCTTGTCAGCTGAGGCAGAGAACTTTAAGTGATTGGAAATGTTATTTTGACAAGGTTCAGGCAAGTGATATCTGCTCAGCTATCACAGCTGTATATTTTCTTTTAGAGTTTAGTTTTGTCTCTATAAGATGGTCTTAATGGTTTACAGGGAAATCCTTCTATATCAATCATACTGTTTGGAGAAGAAATGTTCAAACTATTAAAAATATTAACAGAGCGTCAAACTGCACACAGACCGAGTTTCCTAATGCAGACATTTGGACATGGAAGTTGCCTTTTTTTTTCCTCATTTATCAGTGAGTGCTATTTTTCACATTTAGAAATAGTTTTTCCTTACACATACACTTATTATTTCTAAAATTTATTCCTCACAGAGAGGTACTAGTCACCACTGCGTGCATGTCTTTTTTAGTCTTTTTCTTGTATTTGGCAGGCTCGACTCGCTCCTGGCTCCATCTGAATGAAACACTGGCAGACTGTTCTGTGGAACATGTGGAGCACTGAAATATGTCTGCAGTCAGTGCTAAAATGTCTCTTCCATTACCTTTGCTCTTGTATTCAGTTACCACTGAGGAGCGATTATCTAGTTCACACACAGATAGAGTTCTGTCTCTCCAAGGTTTACGTATATTCTATATTCATGCCAGTCTTGGAGAAACGGTTTGTTTTTAATTGGCTGGAATAACTCCAGGAGAGCCGCAGGGAGATGGTTCTTGTGTCTCTGGGAAGCTATTTTCTGTTTGGTAAATGGTACTTCACCTGGTGAGTGAACAGTGGGTAATGATAGAGAGAAAAAGACTAGACATGCAGTGAGACAGAATGGAGAGAGAACGATGATGATAATGATGATGATGAGGAGGAGGACATGCAGCCTTGCTTTCGCTGCAGGACTCTGTCCACAACTCCTACATTTTCTTCTTTCACTCTTTTCATGACGGGGGGGAAGCAAAAGGGAGATGAATGGAAGCCCCATGCTTTATCACTGTTGGAGCATTTATATTCCCCCTTTTACTTGCTTGATTTGTTCTGTTCTTAGCAGATATGGGAGTATACCCTTTGTTCATGAGACCCTAGTATAATGTGTGTTTTTGAACTGAGAAAAGGTAAAAGGGGGCTTGCTGTATGAAAGATTTAGGAGGATGTGCACAAGCACACCTTGTTTTGATATTTAGTCTTTTATCTTAAGCGTCTGTAATCATGCAGCTTTCTAATGTCATATACACTAATATATCAAAGCTGTTCTGCTCCTTTATTTAGTAGTTACACAAGGCAGCTTAATCTTAGTATTATTAAATGTACTTTGATATTTTGGTTAAACTGTCATGTTCCCCCTCATTCAGTTTTCTCAACACCTTTCACACATTATATTTAGTATTTTTTTTTGCCATTTTGAATGAATAAAATATTTTTCACCATGTCTTCCAAAACCGATGCATTTGCAATCTACACAGATGTCCTGTGTACTACAGGTAATATGCAGAATCTTTCCGAATTTTTATTCTATAAATTGCAAATTGCTTTGGATATGTGTAAAAGTTAGCATTTGTAAGCACTTGTCCAACTTTACATTGGTAAACCTAACCCTCAGCATAATATCAACCGGATTTTAAAACCTTCATGTTTTAATTAGAGCTGTTTACTACAAAATGTAAAATCTGCATAAATGCAGAAAATACCACTTCAGTTGACAGATGTGTATTCTAAAATAAAGACACATAACATGCACATTTTTATATGGAGCTCCAAGTTGTGGGGGCTTATTCCATTTGATTTCTGGCCCAACTGTAATATATCTGCTGCGCACTTCTTTCTGTTCACAGGAAGAAGCCTTTGCCTTTGCTAACCAGGTGGGCTACCCCTGTCTGCTGAGGCCCTCCTATGTTCTAAGGTAGGTTTTAATATCTCATAACAACCAGCTAATATCTATTCCCATCACAAAGGTTGCAGTAGATAAGATTTTCTAATCCCATCAGCAGTCTCTTAACCATAAATGTAGCAGCTTAATCATTAAGACTTTAAAATATTTTAGATAATTTGGCCCACTTTAAAAAAATATGTAAACTGCAGGGGCATATGTAATCTAATCAGAATTTATCTTGTGCCACATTTCTATCCTAAATAAATACACAAGAGAAGGCTGTGCACTCTTTGTTGGCTGAGGCATGAGAGGGAAATCAATGGAATTTCTTAATAGCTAATTCACAGCATAATTACTAGATGAATAAAACACATTTTTAGTTATGATGATTAATGAACTTCATTCAGTCAAATGCTGCTTCAGTCATGCAGTGACACTTTTGTCCAGAAGATGTCATGATGGCACCCTGGATTCAGCTGCAATCTGTTGTCACTGGAAACTTATGTTTTTACATTCAAGCTGTGATGTTGTTTTAAACAGGATTTGTCTATTCACGACAGGGAACTGTGGGAAAACCCTGAGTGTTGTGAACAAGGCAATATTAATGTAATTCAGTGGAGTGATATGTACCAGTACTAAAGTGTGCTTCTATTTGATGTTGAAGTAACTATAATCATGCCTTTAATGATTTAATGAAATAAAAAGTAATCCACTTAAAGTGACTTCTGTTGAATACCAGTCTAGTGAAAGCTCCTCTCTTCTCCGTAGCATCAGTGTTTGGTGAACTCATCCTGATCTTTACCATCCCTACAGCTTTTTTCACATTTTCCCTCTGACATACTTGGTAATATATTTTGAGTGTTCTGCTCAGCCTCAGTACATATGCGCAGATACTCACAGATTTACACACTAAACACTCTCATCCTTGTCAGAATCATATTTCATATTTTTGTACAAGTAAAATGCATGCACACACACAGACAACAAAACTGAATATTATTTACATATTTAAGTTAATCTCTCCATTTGGTTGTGTAAACATTTACTTAGTGTTGTTATTGCTGTGACACGCAAACACTGATAGATACATCTATACAATGTTGGACATAAAAGTTCAGACAGGCTTCAAACTAGTTTGTAGTTTTACCATTTTATGAAGGTCGCTTCTTTAAAAGTATGTTCAAAAGTACTACTTAAAACTGCTTCGGTTGGTCCAGAGCAGAAAGATTGAGACATCATCTCATTTTTTGCTTTTAACAAATGCTGCAAAAGCTTTTGTTGACAATACAGAGTGCAAATGCAAAGATCTGAAGAATTGCTACTTGTGTGAAATATCATCTGTGTGGGTGAGTGGTGTTCATGATAAAGCCGAGCGTGGAAATAACCATACTCACTTTTATTTATGAAAAAAAAAAGAGACAAAAATGCATCAAGTGAGTTTATTGCAGGCCAGTTGTTTAATAAGTGTCTGATATGGTGAAATTTCTCTCACTGGGGGGATTTTTTTGGGAGTCAGCTGACTGTCTTGGAAGTTGAAATCTGATCAGAATGTGGCAGTAAACAAGTGTGTGTTTACTACTAAGCACCTAATTATTTCTTTTTCAGAAAGACCAAAACAGACCCAAAAGAAATTCTTGCAATGAAATGTCTACTATGGTGGACTGATATTTTGACATTTTCCAACCGTCTAAACGGTCTTACCAGCCGGCAAACGCCTATATATTATGAGGGTGCTGTGTAAGAAATGTGAACATTAACTAACTTATTGTCTAACTGACCATATCTACGTATGTTGTGCTCTAAAAATCTATATATTTTTTAATCAGACTTTGACATCAGGATCATTTTACATCAGGTACTTCAAGTTTTATTGAAAGTTGGTTGAGTTTAAGAGAGCAGTTTTACTCCTTCTCGTTAAGCGATTGTGTAAGTCTTGAATTTTCAAAGTCCACTGATTATAAAAGAAAAAAATCTAACAGTACAAAAAAATTATGTGCAGCTGTTATAACTAAAACTCATTATAATCACAACTTTTACTAATCCTGCTAATACTGCTCTTGGACAGCATTATATGCTGGACTAATGGCAAGCATTAAAGCATAGACATTTTAGGGGTTTTCATAGAATGCTGATTTTTGATTTTGGCCAACACTGGACACATAAGCCATCAATTTTTAACTCAATAGCACTTATACAGTATGCTGAATTGCTTTACAAAAATTATTCTTAATGGCTGGATACATTTGAATGTTCTGAGAACAGTGATGCAAAAACTAGATGGCATCTGAGTCAGTTATATGCCTTCATTTAAATGCAATATAAATATATCACTGGTTTCCTAAATGAAAGGTCAGTTTCGTGTTGGGGTTTGGACATATGTCTGCCTCTAAGCTACAGACAGCTAAGGAATAAAGCTCTGACCCAAGCCCGTGGCCTTCGTTTGTCCTGTTTCTCTCAACCACCCTTTTTCTATCAGGAGGATAGCCCAGCTAGCAGTCTAAAATCAAAAACAACAACCACAACAAAACTAGCCTAAATCCATTGTTTTTTAATGATGAAGATCTGAACTCATTTTCAAGAGCCTGGAGTGCTTTTCGACCTAAATAGCTGCTGTTCTCCCTGCCTCTCTCTCTCTCTCTCGCTCCTTATTTCAACTGTTTCCAGACCTTGTTCCTGATGGTAATAGTGATGCAATGGAGAGATAATGAGTGTTTTTGAACAATCATTTGAAGCTTGTATGTTCTCCTCTTTTGCTTGTTTCTCATCCTCTCCTGTGCCCTTTTGATTTCCCTTCCTCACTCTATTTCTCTCTCTCTCCCCCACTTGCATCGCGCCAGTGGCTCTGCAATGAATGTTGTGTATGGCAAAGAGGAGATGAAACGCTTTTTGGAAGAGGCTGCACACGTGTCCCAGGTGAGCTCACTCTTAACTGTGTGTACATACCTGCACCTACAAATGAGACATATTGCGATAAAACTCTCTAATATCTCACCCTTCCTTTTTTTCCACTGATCCCTCTTTCTCCATCTAGCACATACAATCACACTAATTTTGCACAAAGTTGTCCCTTTGCTTTCAATTACCAATGCTACCAGCTGGCAAAGGCTGTTGGCTAGTATTTTGTGCCCATCTCTACTCCACTGAACACCTAGGCAGCTTGGGGGCAGTTGGCCCCTCCAAGGGCCTTTGCTTGGGGCTATAAGCATACACACATGCACATTTTACACCTTCAGAGCACCAAAGCAAGCCTTTTAATGGCACTTTAATAGACTTGAGCAAAGTAATAATCGCATACTCATGTAGTTAAAAGCAAAGTAAGGAAAGAATATGTGTAAAAATAGCAATTTTCTATCTCCATATATGGATAAACTTGTATGTTGGTAAGCTATGGGGATCAGGTGTTCATTCTGCTGTGTCGCCTGATACCGATGGCCAGGGAGGTGGACAATGTATGCAGTGTGTTAGGAACCCGAAGCATGGCAAGAGGGCAGGGGTCCATGCCTGGCTAAAAACAAACCCTAGTCAGCCAGCTCTCTCCAACTTGCCAAGATTATCATTGTGCTGTTCACTGACTGCCTGTTCTTTAATGTGATTGACAAGAAGTTGAAATCAGAGTATATAAAAGGAAAATGCAACACCTGGGCAGTACCACCTCTTCCTCCTATGTTTGAATGAGGCAGACTTGATGTTACAGTGACTTACCACCTCACCTCTTGAGGTACAAATTGGTATAATGCAATGCTACATAGTTAGCTGGTCACAAAAGAAAGCTCCATAAACCCACTGTACACTACTTGCTGAGCTGCTGGCAAACATGGTAAAGTGTTTAGGAGCTGAAGAGAGATTTTCCTCAGGACTGGGTAGAATCCAAAAACCAGGGCTAAAATTAAGTTGATGTTGCATTTGCCACTTGGCCAGAAACTACTTTAAAAAATTACTTCATAAGCTTCACATCTACTCAATATGAAAATACACAACTGAGGTTTTTTCCCCCATAAGTAAATAATCTTCCTTATAACTTTCTTTCAGGAGCATCCGGTTGTCATCACCAAGTTCATACGTGGTGCCAGGGAGGTGGAGGTAGATGCTGTGGCCAAGAATGGCAAGGTGACACACTGCTCTTTCCAGTTATTTATGCTTTCGCCTTACTCTACAAAGGCATTACTGGCAATGCAGGCTAAATGCACAACATGCACTAGGTGTTTTATTATGAGCTGCTTACAATAATCATACAAAGTACCAGACTATTTAAACAGTGTGTGGCTTTGTTTAAAATATAACCTGCCCTAATGGCATACATCTTCAACATAATGTAACATAATGTTCCTGAGTCCCTCTTTTATTTATATTGACAGTACTTTTTAACATATTTTCATTTATAACAGTAACATTTTTATTCATCTCTATAGCCTAGCATTATTCAGTCTTCCATTATTCCTTAGTTTAAAGTGAGAGGTAGGACAGATATTGAGCTGAGAAGAAAAATAAAGTGGAACTAATCTCATTCATCTTGTATGAAAAACATCACAGCCCAGATAGATCTGATGGGAAGAATGGAATATATTAAAACCAAAGTGCAGGAAAATGGTAGTACTAAATTATTTTTTCTTTTTAGATTGGATCAGTTAAGGGTATTTTTAAATGATTCTGCTTCAACATACTGATTTTTAAATCTGACAGTTTCCACATTTTTTTATTGCTTTGTTATTGGATTGAACTGCTGTGTTGTTACTCTATCATGTATGACATGTACATACTATAAAGATGTGCAACTTTGTTTGTTCCAAAAGGAAAACTCCATGAAGGAAAACTCCATCTTAAAGTGCTGTCTAGTTAATACAATATCAGAAAGGTCAGACATACACTGGATATACACTCACTGACCACTTTATTAGGTACACCTTGTTAGTACTGGGTTGGACCCCCTTTTGCTTTCAGAGCATCCTTAATTCTTCATGGCATTGATTCAAGAATGTGCTGGAAACATTCCTCAGATTTTGGTTCATATTGACATGATAGCATCACGTAGTTCGTGCAGATTTGTGTGCAGCCAACAAATCTTCTACCACATCCCAAAGGTGCTCTATTGGATTGAGATCTGGTGACTGTGGAGCCCATTTGAGTACAGTGACCTCACCCGTGTTCAAGAAACCAGTTTAAGATGATTTGAGCTTTGTGACATGGTGTATTATCTTGTTGGAAGCAGCCATCAGAAGATGGGTACACTGTGGTCATAAAGGGGGTGGACATGGTCAGTGAGAAATACTCAGGCAGGCATTTAAACAATGTTCAGTTGGTACTAAGGGGCCCAACGTATAGCAAGAAAATATCCCCATGACATTAAACAAGCACCAGCAGCCTTAACCATTGATACAAGGCAAGTTGGATCCATGCTTTCATGTTGTTTATGCCAAATTCTTACCCTGCTATCTGAATGTTGCAGCAGAAATAGAGACTAATCAGACCCAGCAACATTTTTCCAGTCTTTTTTCCAATTTTGGTGAGCCCGTGTGAATTGTAGCTTCAGTTTCCTGTTCTTAGCTGACAGGAATGACACTTACTGTGGTCTTCTGCTGTTGTGTGTGTGGTCTTTGTGTGTTGTGCATTCAGAGATGCTCTTCTGCATACCTAGGGTATAACAAGTGGTTATTTGCTTTACTATTCAATTCAATTCAATTCAATTTTATTTATATAGCGCCAAATCACAACAAAAGTCGCCTCAAGGCGCTTTATATTGTAGGGTAAAGACCCAACAATAATACAGAGAAACCCTAACAATCAAACGACCCCCTATGAGCAAGCACTTGGCAACAGTGGGAAGGAAAAACTCCCTTTTAACAGGAAGAAACCTCCGGCGGAACCAGGCTCAGGGAGGGGCAGCCATCCGCCGCGACCGGTTGGGGGTGAGGGAGAAAGACATGCTGTGGAAAAGAGCCAGAGATTAATAATAGCTCATTAAATGCAGAGAGGTGTAAAAACACGGTGAGAGAAAGAGGAACACTCAGTGCATCATGGGAAACCCCCAGCAGCCTAGGCCTATTGCAGCATAACTAGGGGAGGATTCAGGGTCACCTGATCCAGCCCTAACTAAAAG
>VUQS01043116.1:0-10521 GCA_015108495.1 Heterochromis multidens
AGTGTATACTTGGGTGTGCGTGTGTATGTGTGTGTATGTGTGTCCATAGTGTTCTAATTTTTATTTATATATCCACTGTACATATGTGTACATACATACATACTTATCTAAGTTTACATATAGTTTACATATATATGTATAGATTTTTACAATACACATGCACATATTTTTATTTTATCCTGTTTTTGTATTTCTAGATTGTATAGTGCACATTTGTATTTTATTTTATTTATTCTATTCCATTGTTTTTCATTTTTGCTGCTCTTTGTTTCTGTCCACTTTCTGCCGTGACAATGCAAATTTCCCATTTGTGGGATTAATAAAGGTTTATCTTATCTTAGCAATAATAAATAAGCATGTTCATGTAGGTTTTCTTATGTTAGAGCCCTAACTTCAGTTCAGGAGTGAGACTTCAGGTGAGGAAGAGGAGGAGGAGAGAGTTAATAAAAAAGAAAATTCTCTTTCAGTCCTTGATGAGTGCGGCACCCAACAGCGCAGCAGAATATAGGCAATGTGGGGTAAAAAAGCAGTGATAATTTGTATGTAAACAACGTAGGAGTTATTGGACGTGATCACTAGCGGTTATCATGTCCAATATGGGGGACAGCTCCTGAGCGACGTGCGCATGACGTCACATGCAAAACCTCTATACACCGTGTGAGTAGAGCACCGCTTTCCTCTCCTGAGTTAAATGGACTGATTCTCGCTTTTCTACTCTCCCGGAGTACTCAAAGCGCTTTAACAACATGCCTCATTCACCCATTTGTACAAGCACTTTTTTCTATGCTTTTAAGTGCTTTTTTCTAATATTCATACACATTCATACACATTCATACTTCGATGGATGCATCGGAGAGCAACTTGGGGTTAGTATCTTGCCCAAGGATATTTGGCATGCAGACTGGAGCAGCCAGAGATCCACCAACCTTTTGATTAGTAAGTGACCTGCTCTACCTCCTGAGCTACAGTCACCCCAGTTGCCTGACGGTTTGCCAGAATCGCTTAGAGGCAGTTCGAAAGTCTTTTTCCATGGCCTCACCGAACTCCTCCCACACCCGAGTTTTTGTTTCAGCCACTGCCCGAGCCGCGTTCTGCTTGGCCTGTCGGTACCCATCAGCTGTTTCCGAAGTCCCACAGGCTAACCAAGCCCGATAGGACTCCTTCCTCAGCTTAATGGCTCCCTTCATCTCCAGCATCCACCATCTGGTTTGGGGGTTACCACCACGACAGGCACCAACCACCTTGCAGCCGCAGCTCAGTGCAGCAGCCTTGGCAATGGAATGTGCAACCAATGTACATTTTTTTTTTCATGTTAAGCCAACAGATTATTTTTTTCAGTGTAGGTGAAAAGATCTCTTGACTCTCTGCAGTTTCCATACACACCAAAAGTGGGAGTGGAATCATCTATACACTGCAGGGAGTTTACACCCACCTAGATAGCAGCAGGTGCATGATGAGGGCCACTTTCTTTGATTTCTCAAGTGCTTTTAATATATTAGCTGCTGCTACTGAATGAGAACCTTCAGTCTGATTTGGTGATCTGCAGTACAGGAGATCCACAGGGGTCTATGCTTTCCCCATTCCATTTCACAATGTAAACCTCAGAATTTAAGCACAACTCTGGGTCATGCCACCTACAGAAAAACTCTGATGGTTCTGCAGTGATTGGAAATATTAGTGAGGGTAGGAGGAGGAGTACAATTCAATTCAATTCAATTTTATTTATATAGCGCCAAATCACAACAAAAGTCGCCTCAAGGAGCTTTATATTGTAAGGTAAAGACCCTAGTACAGAGCACTAGTGGATGATTTTGTGGAGTGGTCTGGGTGACACCATCTGCTTCTGAATGGTAATAAGACCAGAGAAATTGTGATCGACTTCAGAAGAAGAGTTCAAGTACTTGAGCATTGTTAGAAATAAAATAGTTAACTTGAGCTTTCAGATGGTCTTTTTTATACATTGCAATTGTGCTTAATAAATAAAATAATTAAGTTGAGCTTTTGGGTGAATTTTTATATACATTGAAATTGTGCTTAATTAGGCTTAATAAAATATTTGGAAGAAAGTAGGTTTTTAGGTAAAAAGCAATAACCTTACATTGTAAAGGGATAAAACAAGGCCAGGCAGGGCGCACAGAAGGACCTGAAATATGCTCACACAGCACAAATAGACAAAGTCAAGGTGAAATACGAACATAATGGCCTAGACATAGATAGTATAAGTAGAAACGGGCTGGCAATTGGAGGTCCAGATCAAACTTAGTAAGGACAGGCAGGGAGGTGTTTTCTTTCTTTCTCTTACAGAAAGGAGGCAGATGGGAGGACGAAGTTGGTTGTGCAGGATGATGAAGAAGAAGACCAATCAGAGGGGGCCAAGTCTAAACCATGGCTCTTCTCCAGCGATAGCCAATCACAATAATATTTTGTTTGGAATGCATTATAAAAACTGTTGTGCCCAGTTTGGGGGCGTCCTCTCTGTGAGCAGACTCTCAGCTCTCACAGGGGAGCCCAGCACTGTAACTTGTATCTTCAACTGCTCAAGCTTAATACATTTTCATAAAATATATAGCATGCCTCCTCCTCTTTTTCTTCAGGAAAAAAAAGAAACTAACAAAAATAATAAAGACATAAAATGACCTAGCTGGCCTTTTCTGTCCTGTGGGGTCTAAGCACAGGATCTCCAGGCAAACCAAGACACAGGTCAGGTAAATCTTGCACACAGTATATCAGAGCAGTATGGCAGGTGTGGTGGCATGAAGTGCTTTCAGTACAGCAGTGCTATCCAGGTGCAAACAGGTTCAAAAGGCACTCACTTGTTTCCTGTCCCTCCACTTCCCTCCTAGTAGAAAAACAGCTCCTATATGTGCCTGTCTTATCTGTCAACAACTCTAAAATATGCCAATAGCACACAACCCTCTGTGCCACAGCCCAGCAGAAGCTCAGTCTGAATCTGTCTCCAGTGCCCTTGTGGTGTAACTAACAGCTTTTAATGTTGAAGGCTCCTCTCTGCATTTTCATACTGGTGGTATTCATCATTAATTGTTTCAGGTAAGGCACATACTCATGGTTTCAACATAAGTAAGGACCCTCCACCTCACAGTTAAACAAATACATTATTCCCCTACTGTGTGTGGCTCAAGGGTGTCTTTAAAGTACCAGTAGCCTCTCTCCAGTGATGTAAAGGTACAGATTGTGTATGACTATGACAGGTAAACAGACAAAGGGACCTGTCAGTTGATCTAGACTCTGAAAAATTATTTTAGCAGTAAAAGGATACTTGCAGCTTAAAAACTACCCAAGAACTAGTAATGGTTAACTAAAGTGTTCTCATTAACTATTCTTGGAGTTTGCCAGAAAAGGGTGCTAATAAAAAGGTAGCAGGGAAAGCTTTGGGAAATACACAGTTACCAGATGGATGAATCATCTTCACCTTAGTTTTCTTTTTTCTTTCTTTCTTTTTTAATTAAAAACACTCAAGAAAACCTCTTGGAATGGTTTTGTCAAACTTGGTCTGATGCACTGTGGAAATTTCAACAGAAGAGTCAGTGCTGTCATTTTCAATAACTCAAAAATCAAGCTTATTTATGACTTCTTTGGTAACAACTCATCCAAGGATAAAATGCTTTTTGCATGCCTTTAACCTGTTGGACTGGTTTTCTCCCATTTCATTCACTACAGTGGTAGTATGTGTATGTGAGAGAGTGTGTGACCCATCTCTCTGTAACAGATGTTTTCATGTATAGCCAAACATTCCTATTTTTAATCCAAATAAAACTTCAACACATTTCAGTCGTTCTTATAGTTTTTACTTAAATTCTTTTAAACATACAGTTTAATTGTAATACTTTGTGAATAAAGGAGCAGCTGAAAATAGTTTTTAGATCAGTATAATGTGCTCTGCCTGCCAGATGCACATCAGGGCATCAAAATATAAATATATAAATATACAGGCCTGTATCATTTAGTTTTTATATTTAAATGTATAAATCATCAAGTGACATCAAACTTTTCATGTGAAAAATTATATTAAATGACACTAGAGATACAAGACTTATTTTAACAATGAATGTAAGAAAATGTCCATCATAATCTCAAACAACACTCTTAGAACAGATGTGTTAAAAACAACACATAATGTGTTAAATTTTAACACATGTGCATCATCAGTTTAGGGACAACACACATTGTGTGAATCAAATTTTTTATGCATTTTTATTGCACACGTGTCAAAATTCACACAAAATGTGTTATATGTGTAACAATACATATCCTTTTTAAGAGTGAAGGATTCAAATTTTTGTTACGTTTTAAAAGTTAAAACCTCAAAGACATTAAGTTTACCGTCATATATGACCAAAAGCATCTTCACATTTAAGAAACTGGAACTGATTTAAATATGACTAAAATAATTAAAAAACAATCAATTCTCTAATCATTTACTAACTGACGAATCATCGCAGTTCCATATGTATTTTTTGCATTTGAAAACCCACAACAGCAACTACAGAATAAAACCACTAACCAGACTCATTCATGATTTAAAATATTGTGAATATGTAGAATAATACAATTTAAACTGACATGATTATCAGTGATAATAACAAATTCAGATTTATATTGATGTAAGGTATATAAATGTAAGTACAGTTTGAATCAGTGTAATTTTATTTTCAGACATCAATGGACCACTGAACTTCTCAGCTTCTAAAATGTGATGCCTCATTTAGAAAACTACAAAAGTACATATAATGGTCAGGGATCAACATGAACCTATCTTCTCTGTCTATTTGAGTTTAATCAACTCTGCAGTGACTCCATCTTCCCAAAGCCAAACTCCAGCTGAGAGCGGCTGAGTAAATGTGGTCTGGACTCTGTGGAGGAGAGTCATGGTTTTAGAGACACTGTAGAAAGACAGAATACCTGCGCTGTGATCCAGGTAGACCCCTACTCTGAAGGACCGAGAACCTGAGACCTTAGTTTGGACATTGTTGTGCCAAAATACACAACTGTTTGTGTCACAACATAATGCCCAAGATTTGTCGTTGAATCCAAATAAACATTCATATGATCTCCCTGCTCTTCTGATATTCTTGTATGCGACTGCTACACCAACTCCTCTCCCGCTCCACTCTACCTCCCAGTAAGAACGCCCAGTCAGACTTTCTGTACTCAGGACCTGTTCCCATACAGTGAATCTGTCAAGATGATCAGAATAAGACTGTTTTTGTTTCATTCTTGTTGCTTTTCTGTTCCCCTCAGATAATAACAGATGTGTAAATGCTGTGTTTGGATCCAGTGTGATTTCACATGAATATTTTAACAATTCAGCTCTGGTCTTTGGCTCTGGTGGTGGCAGTAAAACATCCTCTTCAGTGACTGTCAGTGAGATGTTTGTCCATTTCTCTCTCAGAAAGTCCTGTAGTTTATCTCTGGCCTCTGAAACAGCTGCTGTCAGTTTCTCAAAGTACTTCACAGGACAGATATTGATGCTGGATGAGTCTGTAGACTCACTGAGTGCTGACAGTGAGGGGTAGTTGTGTAGAAACTGGTTGTGATCCTCTGTGTGTGAGAGCTGCTCCAACTCTGCATCTTTCCTCTTCAGCTCAGTGATTTCCTGCTCCAGCTTGTCCTGAAGCTCTTTGACTCGACTCACCTCAATTTCCTGCTGGGATCTGACCTGCTGCTTCACATCAGAGCTTCTTTTCTGGATGACACAGATCAGCTCAGTGAACATCTTCTCACTGTCCTCCACTGCTTTATCAGCAGAACCACTGATGGCCTCCACCTGCTGCTGAAGCAGCTTCACATCTTTCTCTCGCTCCTGGATTCTCTGCTGGATTTTTAGTCGTCTCACCTCGAGCTCCTTCTGCTTCTCGGTCCTTTCTGTTGCAGCTGGGACTGTTTCGTGGTCTTTATGTTTATCCAGTAAGCAGAGATAACAGACACTCTGCTGATCAGTACGACAGAAAATCTTCATCACCTCGTTATGATGAGAGCAGATGTTCTTCCAGAGCTTCTTGGAGGGATTGGCCAGTGTGTGTTTCTTTAATTGAGCGACATCATGGTGAGGTTGGAGGTGTTTCTCACAGTAAGAAACTAAACAGACCAGACAGGTCTTGATGGCTTTCAGCTTCCTCTCAGTGCAGACATCACAGGCAACATCTTCAGGTCTAGCATAGCAGTGATCAACTGGAGCAGCTTGGGGTCCAGTCTTCTTCAGCTCCTCCACCAACTCTGCTAACATGATGTTTTTCTCCAGGACAGGCCTCGGTGTGAAAGCCTTCCTGCACTGAGGGCATCTGTGGATTTTCTTCTTGTCCTCTTCATCAAAGTGGGCTTTAATGCAGTTCATGCAGTAGCTGTGTCCACAGGGAATAGTCACCGGATTTTGAAGTAGCTCCAAACAGATCGAACAAGAGAATTTCTCTGAATCCAGCTGACTTCCTCTCTGCGCCATTTCTCCTCTCAACAGCAGTGAATCACCAGATATTGGCCTTATAAACAAAGTGATCACGTTAATCTGTGAGCTGAGACTGTGGAAGGGGAGGAACCAACAAACAAGCAGAACTGAAACCTGTTTCTAAGAAAAGGGATGGACTATCAGTGGCTCTAAGATTCCAAGACAGGGAGCAGTTTGAGTCGACTTCCTTCTTCCTCTGTCTCCTTTTGTGGCACATTAACCTGCAATTTAACTTGATGTTACAATAATAGATCCAAGAATTGCTGTTTGATTGTGATAGTAAAGGTAATCAAACCAAACAACATGGAAAATGTACTTTTTTTTTTAACAGAATGGTATTATAAGAGCATATTATAGTGAAATCTAACAGCATAACATGTTAATAAAACTTTAAGAGTCACAATTTAAAGAAAACCAATATAAAAGTTTGAATGGCCAGTTTTTGATTTAAAACAAAAAGAGTTTTTCTTTCAGTTGTGTCCAGAGGCTTCGCTTTGGAGAGCAAAAACTCAAAACACTTTTTTACAAAATGTGAAAATACTGATGCACTGGCTCACAAGCATGTTAACAGATTTACTGCAGAGTTATCAAGTGATTTCAAGGTCACAGAAATCAGATAGATTAATAATTTTTAAAATATAAAACAGATACACAGAACTGCAAGCTTGGAGTGTTTCGAAAATCACTCTTGGTGCATTCAAGGAACATCTGATATCTAACTTTCAGGTGTTGGCTGCTGTACAGCAACAAATTTAGTTCTGCAAAACATTAACATTCACATTTAAGTATTTTAACATAAGGTTTTCTTGCTCTTGTCAGGCTTTAATTGATTTTCTAACAGCTTGTACAGAACTTTTGGTTATTCTTAAATATATAAAATATAAAACAATGTATAAAATTATATTGTTGATTTATTTTGTGTTTAATAAAAAAAAAGTCTATGCAAGTTGCCTAATTAAAAATATTCCTTTAGTATGCTGCTGTTGAGTTTGCTACAAATACCTAATCAAACTGAGCGGCTGTGGCTCACGAAGTAGCACATGATGCCTACTAATTGGAAGGTCAGTGATTTGATCACCGGCTTCTCTAGTCTACATGTTGAAGTATCTTTGGGCTTGATACTGAACCCTGAGTTCCCCCCGATGCTTCCATGAATGTCAAGTTAAAAGTGGTGAGGCATAGAAAAAATTTGTGTGAGTTATGTTTTTGTAACAGAGAGAACTCTTACAGTTTTTATAAGTGTGCACTTCTTCCCACTCCTTTTCGATACGTAAACCAAATCAGAATAGGTGAAGTGATATTGAAGTGTATTTTGCGTTATTTTGTTTAGTATTTCTCTTTTCTTTCCTAAATGGCCTTCTATTGTTTACATGATCAAAATAAATTGAACAAAACAAAAACAAAACCAAACAAATTTGTTTGCATTCACAGTGGATATTTTAGTATCTATAGAGTATTACCCTGATTTGCTCATTTGTTACCTTCAGTATAAACATTATATTTCTACACATATGGCTTATATTTCATGGTATTATTTGGTATGGAACAGCTATCATTTCTCTTTATTGAACAATTGAAACACATACATATACACTCACCAGCCACTTCACTAGGTATACCTGTTCCAATGCTCGTTAATGCAAATATCGAATCAGCCAATCACATGGCAGCAACTCAGTGCATTTAGGTATGTAGACATGGTCAAAATGAAGGGGTCACCACAGGTGGTAGCTCTGAGTTTTATGCCGGATGCCTTTCCTGACACAATCCCAGAGGGGAGTTTTGCCTCCAGCTGGAATCAAGCCAGCAACCTTTCGCTTGCCAATCATATGTGTTAACCACCACACTATAGATATGACAAAATAACCACAGACTGTCTGACTGACCTTTAAACAGTAATATAATCAACAGATAATGAACATTCTGGTCTTTCAGATGTTTCTTGGCATTACACTTGTGTTTTACACATTTGACATCAGATATTCTTTATTTGGATGCCCATAAACTGTTACTACACCAAGAACTGTTCGTCATAGGAGCCACACATTAAAATAGTCCAGGCAGTGAATTTTTGACATTTGCATCATGTTACTGAGATGAAACCCAAGATCTACATTCTTGAGAGAAGCTGTAACATAGTCCTAACCAGAAACCAGGAAATAAGTAAATGTACTAGCAGAACTGGATCCTGTTTCTGAGAAAAGGAAGTGATTGGCAGAGATTATTTCATTCCAATGAAGGGAGCAGTTTAAGCTGACATTATAATATTTCTTTACCTGCTTTGGTAACCTGTTTGCCTGTGATGTTCAAATTTGAAGGTTTTGGTTCTTAAATAACTCACTGACGTCGTAAAACCACATTTGCGAGTAGCTCAGTTTGTTGGAAATTGTTTTTACATTTTCCAGCCAATGATAATGATTTGTTTTTTCTAAGTTGATTTATTGAGATTTAAATAGAATATTAAATAGCTCTACTTTTCACCTGGGCAGAGCTCGTGTAAGTACAAGATCCATTTCGGTCTCTGTCTGAGATTTTCAGTAAATCTTTTGATTGCCCTGTCTTGTTGTGCTTTTGCTTTCTTCAAAGAAATAAAGCCAACGGTGACTGACGGTGTAAATTTTCAATGTGCATTGTAACTGGAACTTATAAAGCATCTTTATGCTCAATTTGAGCACTCAAAGCTCAAATTCACCCAATCACACACATATTCAAATAGTGCTCTAAAATTCACATGGATGCATCAGGGTTCCGTATCTTGCCCAAGGATGCTTCAACACATGGGCAGGAGGAGCCGGGGATCGATTCACCGACCTTCCCACTGGTAGACAACCTGCTCTACCACCAGCACCACAGCTGTTTCAGTATAATAAGCACATTTGTCACCTACATTGTAAGCAGCATGCTACAACTTTATGTGCTAGATCATGTTATTTTTTGTAATAAGAACATGTGTGTACACTTCAAGAGTCAATGTGAAGTCAAAGAATTGGTCCTTCATTCATCCTAAGACTAAAAAGATTAAACTTAAATGTTGACTGGTATACTGAGGAGAGTCTAGAAACTTTAAGGTCCCTCTCCACCCAGCTAACGTCTGTACAGGAGCAGTTTTCTTTCTTCACTTCCCCAGTCAGTTTTTTGTGATAAAAAATAACAGAAAAGAAAAATCAGTCATAAAAACAGTATGGATGAAAAAAACATGTTTATCTTTAATAAATTTAATTGGCTTTAATTGGCTTGCCTCACAGCAAGAAGGTCCTGGGTTTGACTCCACCATCTGGCCAGGGCCTTTCTGTGTGGAGTTTGCATGTTCTCCCCGTGTCTGTGTGGGTTCTCTCCGGGTACTCCGGCTTCCTCCCACAGTCCAAAGACATGCAGTTAGAGGGGTTAGGTTAATTGGTGAATCTAAATTGCCCATAGGTGTGAATGTGAGCGTGAATGGTTGTCTGTCTCTCTGTGTTAGCCCTGCAACAGACTGGCGACCCGTCCAGGGTGTACCCTGCCTCTCGCCCTATGGCAGCTGGGATAGGCTCCAGCCCCCCCGCGACCCTGAATTGGATAAGCAGAAGAGAATGGATGGATGGATGGATGAAATTTAATTGAAACAAGGGTTTTTATCACTTTTGTGGTTCATTTTTTAAACTTAATTAGAAATTGAAAAGATTCTTGTCACTCTAAACAGAACAGATACACTTCAGTCAGTCTATACAGCACATAAGCCCCATTGATCAAATAGCCTATTGGTCATTGATGTGAACCCAAGTTGTGTGCTTCTTTTTGTTGCTGCTGTACCTAGAACAGAATTTAGATCAGGAACATCTCAATATCAGGTGAATTTCTTGATGGTGCCCCCTTCAGTTTGCTTACCAGCCCCACCTTGGAGCTGAGGACGCCATCATCTACCTGCTCAATCGTGTCTACACCCATCTGGACCAGCCAGCGAGCACTGTGAGGGTCATGTTCTTTGACTTTTCTAGTGCATTCAATAAAATCAGGCCGACTCTCCTGGGTGAGAAGCTGACAGTGATGCAGGTGGATGCCTCTCTAGTGTCCTGGATTGTAGA
>VUQS01043117.1:0-24929 GCA_015108495.1 Heterochromis multidens
TGCACCTAAAGGATAAAGGTCACTCTTTCGAGGATGCCAATGTTCACATTTTGGACCGAGAAGACAGAGGGTTTGAAAGAGGAGTAAAAGAGGCCATCTATGTCCACTGTGAACGACCATCGTTGAACAGAGGTGGTGGCTTACGACACCAACTGTCAGCCACATACAATGCAGTCTTGAGAGCCCTTCCCAGGCGCCTCAACCCCCATCTCAATAGGTCACATGATAGGTTGGGGCAAAGTCTCACAGTGGTTTCACCCGAAACCTGTGGTGGTAATGACCCACACCTTTTTTCACACCATGGCTCATGTGATGACTCACATGATCAATAGTGGGTTAACGACCACCTCCCAGAGACAACCCCCACTAGGGTTTAAATACCTGGGACTCTCCACCATTTGGTTTTAGAACTAACGAAGCCTTTTGGATGAAAGGTGAAACGTCTTCAAACAACTTAAAGAAGTCCAGTTGCCTTCTTTCAAACTCTTAGACTACCATGACCTGGATGACTGAGAACCTTCACAGACAATAGCAAACATGTATCTACAGTAATAAATGAATCATGCAATTAAAACATATATTACCTTACATCTTTTTCTCCCTCACAACACCGATGAACCCTGTGCTTCTTTTAAGCGTGTCAGTGCAATCCTTCATGTTTTGGTTTCTGTCACTTCCGCAGCTAGTCTGTCACGTTTATGTCTCCCCATTGCGTTTTGTGAAATTTAGCTTTTTTTTCTACTTCCATTCTGTTTTGTTCAACTTCCTGTGTATTTTGTGTGTTTTTGCATTGTTTTTCTATTTGCTGCTGTTTTCTTAAGTTGCAGTGTGTTTGGCCTCTCAGGGCCACCGTAAACTTTACCTTAAAAGTGAATTACAGTATTTGTGTTATTGTACAGTATAACTTGGCACTATTAGTATCTTTTGTTTCTGATTCTCAGTACTTAATTAAAACCTCAACTCCAAAAAAGTTGGGACGCTGTGTAAAATGTCAAAAAAACAGAATGCAATGATTTAGAAATCTCATAAACCCACATTTTTTTCACAATAGAAAAAGTAATCAAAAGCTGAAGCCAGTTTTAGCTTACAGTACTTTACGGTACTGAGATACCCCTCATTTTTTTATATTTTGCGTCCAAGGAGCTGATCGTGACGAGTTTAAATTGTATCTTTAGTCTCTTTGTTAGTAGCAACCTGTCACAAAAACACAATTTGTTTCAATTTCTTTAGTTGAATAGTTGCAAGGCTGAGACAATTTGCACATGTGCAGAGGAGGGATAGTGGATATATTTAACAAAGGATGTTGAAGATAGGACTGCCAGACAGGAGGAAAAGATTCAGGGGTGTGGTGAAGGAAGACATGCAGAGGGTTGGTGTGACAGAAGAGGATGCAAGGGACAGGGCAAGATGGAGGCAGATGATCTGCTGTGGTGACCACTAAAGGAAGCAGCCAGAAAAAGAAGAAGATTTTTTTTTATTAAACATGACACTGCAGGACAGTCACAGAAGGGACTAAAACTCTCACCTTCAGGGTTGTCTGTACTGACGGGCAGAGTGATGTCACATTTACTCTTGCACTGCTGCATGGCTGCAGGCCGTTGATGATCCAGACACTCGTTGGATGGCTGACCTGTGTGGGTCAGACACTGCACCGAGCGCATTTCCTGACCCAAACCACACTTTGCAGAACACTGCAGCACATTTATAGACACAACAAATCCTGAACTGACAGCTGCAGTTATCTTATTAAGAATAAAGACATTTTAGAAAACACATGGATTAACTTTGTTCAGTACCACACCAGATCACTATCACTGTCATATCTGTGGGAAACAGACAATTAACCATGTGCGTATATAACCTAGTCTATAAATAACGTGCAGCATAGAAAAAAAGAAACAGCTCCTTGCAAACTTCTGAAAATAAAATTAGCTTTTGTGAGAAATCGTGTCTAGTGATATGGTGATATTTCTGATTATCCGCTGGTGAAGGGGCCTTGATTTATATCTACCTTTCCCGGTAAGTCAGGGCTGTTATTATTACTGATGCCAGGTCCCTGACAGTGAGGAAGCAAACATCATACTTTCTAAATTAAAGCAAAAAAGAAGATTAATAATCAAAGCATTTGGTGTTTTACCTCTCCCCAGGGACCCATCACCCACTGAGGGGGAGGGCAGCGCTGCAGGTTACAGCGGACCCTGGAGGTGGGCCGGCCGTGTTTGGGGCACTTGGACTCGGGCAGCGTGTCGCCGCTCTCTCCACTCTTACACAAAACCACACGGTGCCTGTAGCCAGGACCACAGCTGGGGGTACACTGCAGAGAGAATGGCAGATGAAGAGCGAGGAAGGAAAAAAACGAGAAAACATCAGGCAGGAAGGTAGGGAGAGGGAAGCCAGGCAAAGGTGCAGCAGGAGGTCACTGCAGTCACCAGCTTGCAAAAAAACAATCCTCTCAGCAGAGGGCAGCAGCTGTACAAGAAACAAAGTCGAGAAACTACCTAGTTCCTGTAAAACAGCTGGGCATAATTCCTGCCACTGCTACGTTACATAAGACGTCAGAGGAAAGTTGAACCCTGACTGATTTCTAACACCATTTCATTTTATTTCAATTCATCCAGAACTGTGAGAACAAAGTTTAGTTCCAGGAACAAAGTAGTGAACAAGAAGGACTTTTTAAACTGTTGTGGTTAAGCAACAATCAATAAGAAGTGTCACATAAGAGAGTTCCAGCTCTCTGACATCCCTAAACTTCCTCAGACTGTTCAAACTAGTCGTCAAATTTAAATGATGATTCCCACGTGACGGTTTTAACAGTATGCATTCATAACTGAGACTGCATGTTCAGAGTGATGTATTTGTCTGCTCCGTGCCCCTGTTGTGTATTTCATGCTTAAGGTACTCTTACTTTTTGCTGGCAGATGTTTGGGTTTCTTGGGTTCAACTGGAAAAGAAACTACTGCTTCATCCGAGAGGAATTTTTTAAACTCAGGCATTGCTTCAAAATCAGACACGAGTTGACTAAAAAACACCGCAGGAGTGCATTCATGACGGGAAACACTCAGACGGCTGGCCTACCTCTGACCAGTCCAGGGCCAGCCATTCGGGGGGGCAGCTGTGGTTGTTGCAGGGCTCGGTAAATGAAGGGCGAGGGGGTGTACAGGCTGAGTCGTCCAGGATCTTCTCCTCCGTCACAGAAATCCTCCTTTTGCATAACACCTCCCGAGTCTGCAAGCCGCCGTTACAGCTGCGGCTGCACTCTGACCACTCTCCTGTCCACCAGCTAGAAGCATGGAAGAGCCTTTTGTTTGCTTTTTGATGTACTCATTTGCATGTAATGAAACACAAATGAGGATACAGTAGTAATAATAATAATAATAATAACAGGGAGATAATAGCATAAAAATGCAAACCACAGGTAGAATAGGTGCAAACATGTCAAACCAATAAACTCACAAAACATGCACAAACAAATATTCAATAGCAGAATGAATAACAGGAACCTAACTGAAACCTACTGCAATACTAACAGTTTCAGACAGATAGAAAGCAGAGAATGATGACAGAAGTTTGGATAAAATGCTAAAATTAGGAAATCCAGAAATCCGTCACATCTCATCTAGAAGAGACCACTTACGTTGGGGAGCACGGCTCAGTGTTGCAGGATCTTCTCTTCTCTTTTGGTTTGTTCTTCTTGTCACAGAAGTGGTTGTAGACGACTGACTGATCCGCCTGCTTCTTACACACCACCTGCTGGATCTGCATGCCTAAAAGTAAAAGTGTCTCTTATTAAGACATTTAAGGCACCAACCAAAATCACATAATCCAATCAAGCACTAAGAAAACTACAGACATACAGGTGGAGTTTGTCTTCCAAATATGTTTTTCAGGCAGTGCACATTAGTCTGGAGATGTTCAGCACAAAAGCACCCAAACTCTGTCTTTTTGAAATCAAACCACTGCCTATTTCATCTGCCTGCAGTGTTACCAGTATGTTTCAGAAGGTGTCAAAGACACAATACAGTCGCTTCCTAAATGCCCACTAGACCTGTGGCAGGTTATTAACGGAAAAATAAAAGATCCAAGCTCCGAAAGCCAGGGAAGTCTATTTTATAACATGAAGCCTCCATAAAGAGAGCGCAACATCTACAAAAACAGCCACTTTCTGAATGTTTACCATCTAATTTCACACCCTTTACGCCAAGCGCAGAAATTTCTTCAGAGGGAAAACAAGCTCTTATCACATAAAGCGAAGCGGATCATTACTCACAAGCGCCACAGAAAAAAAAGGGAGGTTGGCTAAGTGTGATATTTCTGAGGCCTGTAGAGATTGTGAAGTGCTCAAACACCTCTTGCTTCAACTTGGACTTCAAGAAAACTCCAGTGTCTTCTCTGGGTCAGCGATCATCTACTGGGATTTATACCATGTGCTTGTGTGTGTGTGTGTTAGTGCATCCGTGTGTTTGTACATCTGTATGAGAGAAACACAAGTCAGACATGTACAAAATCTGTGGAGGGTGTGGAATCAAATGTGAAAACTCCTAACCAAAACATTCTTTGTGAAATTCTTTCATATTTGTTAGATGAGGGAATTCATATCATTTTCTCAAGCCTGCCGGAAAAATAGGAAACAACTGTGCACTGAGCAGCCGCTCAGCTTAGCGTAAAAAGTGAAAACATGGAAACCCAGTCTGAGGTTAAGCATGTAGTCTATGTTTAAAGATGTTTTTAATATGTTAGAACAACAAGGAATCAACGCCATGGCTGAGCATTTCTGTCCTGGGGACGGCAGTGTACTGATGACAGCCTCAAAAACATGGATTCAAACAGCCGGGATTTCATACGTTAAAAAGCTAAGGAGCTAATCCCAACAGCTTGATGTTTATTTGTCAGAGCTGGTGATGGAACAAGGTTTATCTAATACTAGCAGCACATTATTAGCTATAGAGATGAATAAGAATTGATCAAGATCCATTTAATGTATGACAGTTTGTTTGCAAATGGTAAATAGACTAGTACTTATCAACTCTCATTTACTCAGTCCCAGACATGCTTTTTTCTATACCTAAGCAGCTTGTCTAACATTTGTGCACACACCAATGGATGCATCGGGGGCAACTTGGGGTTAGGTATCTTGTCCGAAGATACTTCGACGTGCAGACTGATGTGGCCGGGGAATCAATCCACCGACCTTCTGATTGGTTGACTACCTGTTCTACCTCCTGAGCCACAGCCGCCCAATTGTGTTGTTTACCTCCAGCACAGAGAGCTGAGCAGCGTGACCATGAGGTGTAGTGCCAGGCAAAACCACTCAGAGGATCCCTGCTGAGTGGTGGGTTGAAACGATAGTGGATCCCTGGGTTCTCTTCCCTCACCAGCACCTGTACGCAAACATTCAACACGACACATTCTCACTTAGTTGTCCTTTAAGTATTGCCAGATCGTCCTTTTTGGAAGACCTGTTTTGAGGTTTCTCTATTCCTGTCCTTACCATGACAAAGAGGGTGATATTTGTTGGCCCCAGAGCTTCGAGACTTTCTGGTCCATCAGTGGGTCGTCTGTAGTGGAAGGTGGTGCCGGCGATATTGAACCTGCGTGGCGTGTCGATGGTCAGCTTGCCATTGATGAAGTACTGATCACCTTTACTCTTCAGCGCTGTGCAGTGCAGAAGAGAGTGAGGCAGGCAGTAAAGTAAAAGGCTATGCTGATGGGCTACCGTTTGTTGGAGTCATCGTCTTACCAAGGTAGTTGAGGGAGATGTTGAGCTCTTGCATGTGGATGAACACGGACCCTTTGGGAATTCTGACCACCTCTTCATAACCTGAGACACATAAACCCGCACAAAGTCAAAAGCTGAAAAACTGAGTGAAGGAGGTTTATTCACTAAGGATCATGGGAGCGATGCATAAGTAGTGTTTAGCTCTGTGGGACGCCAATGGACTGAGCAGAGGCTATAGATTCCAGCTGCATTCCTGGGCAGCGGTCCTCGGCTGCTCTGCACAGGTCTTTGCTCGAGAACGAGAACTACGCCAAGAGCCGGCTTCTCTTCTTCTTTTCTCTCCTTTTCCTTCCATCTGTTTTGGTCTCTTGTCCCCTTTTATGCTCATCTCATCTCGTCTCACCTCCAACCCGTCTCGCACTGCTTTCCTCAGCTCTCTGCTCTGCAGCAGGCCAGCCACTGCAGCCCTGTAAATAACTTCAGCTCACTATTGGAAGAATGAATGAACAAAAGAAGAAATAAAATATATCCTGTGACCTCTTTGAAGAGCTCTGAACAATGAGATTGACCCAGATCTGGGTCTGTAGGCAGAGATGATTAGTCGAAGAGTCTAAAGTATTTAGCATAAGATAAAGAGACCTCAAAAGTGTGAGAGTAAGCTTCTCCTGTTGGTGACTTGTGTGGTAAACAGAGAGAAAATGATCAGTGAAGCACCGGTCCCTGAAGCTTCAGAATATTTCACCACCTATCACAGACTTGAAAGGAAAATTAAGCATGTACATTGAACTTTAAAAAAAGTTGTTCTGGGATAGAAGGAAACTCCATCAGACCTTAATCTCGTTTTTCACATTTTATAGCACAGCTTTAATAGTTTTGTTTCATCACACAGCCACAAAATATAAACAGTGAGTAAGTCAGATAGCAATAGAGGTTTCAGGCGTATTCATGTAACGTGCTGCATTAGCTGTACTAATGGTTGCTCCAATGCCTTTTGCATTAGCAGACCGAACACATTTAAAGAAGCCCTTTGAAGTTTTCTGTTCTTCAAAGGGATCCTATTCATTCGACTGTTATAGTGAAATAGTGTGACAGGAAGTCATAGATTTAGGTCCCACATCATCCATACATGCATGTGAGGCCTCATGTAAACAGTGACCCACGCATAAAAAACTGCTCCGTAGGACTACTTGAGGTCAAAAATTCCACAGGGAGTCTTGAAATCACTGAAGCAGAGAGGAAAAGAGAAGTACTGGCTGAAGGCTTTAGAAGTTTAGAGAAATCAAAAGCTTGCTGTGGACATGACTGAGTGATTCTGCTAGTCATAAATCTGCCTGTGACCAGAATAGGCCTTCGGTCCTGTGCCTGGAGTTTGAGTTTGGCTGGAGATGAGAACATACTGTGCTGTAGTTGCGATCAAGTCAACTGAGTTTAGACTTTAAGGGCTTTTGTCATATTAGGTACTGTGAAAATCCAAGTGAGCCAGATCTACTGGTTCTTAGCTACTAAGTTATACTGATAAAAAAGCCACTGGTGAATTACAATGTATAGGGCCAAAAATCCGTAGACACATTTGTCTATGTGGCCCCAATTTATAAACCCCATCAAACACCTTTGGGATGAACTGGAGCTGTGATCATCAGTGCTTACTTAATTGGTTTGGCTTAATGTGAGCAGACTGCTACAGCTGGTTCCAAAAACCTTCCCAGAAAATGTTACAGCAATATTCATGGTTTTGAAATATGGTGTGCAACTACTACAACGCACGCTGAGACTTGAGACTGCTGCTGCACTGTTACTACACAGGTAGAGCGGGTTGTCGACAGTGGCCCCTCCACATGTATTGTCCTTTAGCAAGACACCGATCCCGAAGTTGGTCCCAATGGCAGGCAAGCAATTTGTGCTGCAGCTCTACCACCACTTCAGCCTTACTAATGGATTATTTTTTTTTAGGAAACAATAATGTCAGATATTTTGAGGTTAGTGGAGCCCTCAGCTTGGGGTTGACAGGCTGGCCTGGTCACTGTGGTTCAGCTGCCTGCTCAGGGTGTGTCCCCTTTTAGGAACCCTGTGAGGGGTTGAGAGGCGTTGACAGTTGGGTGAGAGACTTTGGAGTTGATGTTGTGGGGAAAAAGTAACCCAAAATAGATCCATCAGCAGCAGGACCTCAAGCCACACTGGTCGGACCTGACCTAAATCTGTCTGCCACGTGTCCCTGGGTGGCCAGTGGATAAATGCATCAGCATGTATATAGCGTATGGTGTATGCACTATATGTTTATATTTGCATGTTTCCTTAAGTGCCAATTGTTTTTGAGGAGTCTTTCTTTGTCTTCTTAAAGACCCTGAGCTGGTATTCGATGCAGATGCGACTTGTTTTCATACAGAACTTGTGCAATCTGTGTAATTTATTTGGATTCCCTTTTACAGGCCAAAACAATGTCAAACAACCTTTATTTAGCAGCTGGCCTGTGATCTGTCTTAATGCTTCTACACCTTACACACTTTCCTATGATCACCCAATTAGTCAACATTTTTGTTATATATGTATGCAGATGACACACAAGCATATCTTCCTGAAAGCCCACTTAAAGGCAACGCTCATGGATAGATGCGTAGACTCCTATGGCATTCATATAAAAAGTTAAAGGAATATCCAGGAATTTATTGACTTGTAAAACAGGAATTCCCTTTTTTTTCCAGGTGGTAATGATAAAACTTCTTGATGTAGATAAGTGACTGTTAAAATCTGTAATGCCAACTTTAAATCTGGAGTGCATCAACTCTCACCTGCTATGTGTAAACACATCATTAATCTCGAAGCATTTATCAGAAAAAGCTCTTGAGTACAACAGGTGCTGAAATAAAAGATTGTTCTGTGCCCATGATGTAGAATTTAGTTACCTTTATCATATAAATAACTCTAGCAGTACGCTGCTGTGAGCAGAGCTTGCATGAGAACAGACAATTAAATTATATATTTTGAAAGTCTGGGATATCCTAACTCATACCACAAGGCAGCATTCCAAGGTACACTCACAATCCAGAGTATCAGAGTCCAAATGTGCACATTTTTGGGACAACAGATAAATTATATTGCATAATTTCTCATGGCAAATACCTCATGTTAACTTAATCCAAATCTTGGAAAAATGGACCCTGTTCCAATGTTGAAAGCAAAAAAAGCAAACCCCTTTTTCCCCCACTGCTAATGAAGTCAAGGCAGATCAAAATCTTTATCTATATGCACTAAGAATAATGTGGCAGCAGCTCGCAAAAGAAAACTGCAAATTGACTGGTGAGTATTTTTAGTTCTCTACCTCCTTCAGGCAGCGAGTCGTTGAAGACTCCTTCCACAGAGGTGCAGCTGCTCCCGTCACCACCGCAGATCCGGCAGCGGTCCTCACGCACGTCGGAGCCAAGGATACGATCACAACCTACATGCTGCAGGAAGGGAGAAAGGAGTGAGCTGCAAGGTCGCTCGGGGTCATGGGTGAAGGGGCACAGTCAGCAAGTCGAGAGGTGTCAGAGACTGGCCTGAGGGATTACCTCCTAATGTCTTCCAGGCCACTTTTTCAAAACACAGAAATATCAGATGGTAACTCCAGATGTGTTTTTCTGATCCTGTGCAGACATAAAGCTCTTAGGTTGCTAAACTCATAGCTGTCGACATAAATAAATTTCATGATGAGCGTTGCAGGTGGTTTTACTCAAATTCTTTAACAGCGAACCAAACCTAAACAAAAGTGTAGAAAATGAATAGCAACTGCTCTTATTCTCATATATTCATATGGCAGCTGCTTATTGTACAGCAGGACAATGAGGTTTAAGTTTATTATTACTTTAACACTGATTGGATCGTAGTTAAAAATTAAATGAGTCGAAATGCTGATTCACCCCATGGTTGTCTGGTGGCTTTATAATGTCAGTAGTAATGTGAGTAGCGGTGAGCTATGAAAGTTTAAAATCATACATATCCCAACAAGTGTTGTGCAGACAGGGTTTCCCTGACCTCACTTGGAAAAAAGAGCAGAAAAAAAAAATGCATACTGCAGCTTTACAGAACCGAGGGCTTACACACCACATCTTGGTCCATTCATTCAATTATTTCACTCAATATAACAAAAAAAACATTGAACAAAACTGTTATTTTTGAGCTGAAACAATGACGTCCAAGTCACAATAACTGGAACCAGTTCTTCAAAGGTTTGAATTTCATGCTCTTTCTTTGAAACATATCTTTGCAGAGACTAATAAATAAAGATGTTTTTGTTTTAGATTCTAAGAATTTAATGTAAATATTTCCACAACAGGGAAACATTTGCAGTGGGCAATTTACAGCCATTTGAACCATTTAAAAGTCTTATTTTGTGTCCGGTGCTTCTATGCTACTTGGTGCTATTCATTTGGAAAGCAGGGGAAGATGTTTTCAGGACGAACCCACAGTGACACGGGTGGACTGCTCAAAAACTTTGGCTCTGTCCTGTAACTCTTCACTAACTCTCCCCCACAAACTGTTACGAGTTGAGCCCCACATATTTAAGGTACAAGAAACATTCAAGGATACACTTTATTGGAAATTACCAGTAGCCAAGTTTGTTGTTACAGTGACTCGATGGCTTTGCGGTCTCAGATTTTTAGTGAGAATTCTACATAGACATCGGTCAATAAAAAAGCATCTAAATAATAATAATAATAATAATAATAATAAATCAGATATACAGGTTTAAGGTTTCACTCACCCACATCATTACCACATTTAAGTTCATTTTCAGTCACTGGAGTAACATAGTAAACTGTTTGGTTTAGTTCATTTGGTTTACATGCTTTCAATACACCTTCTGACACTATACCGTATTGTAAATGATGGTGTGCATATTTGGTTTAAATTGTTTTGTTACTGACTTATGGAACTTGCATTAATTGTAAACAGTGTACACACACAAAGAGCTCTACAACATCACAAATTGACTTTCAGGTAGTTTGCTTTTTTTTTTCTTTTCTTTTTTTAACTTCTTTCCTAGTCATCAGATCTGTTACATAACACACTAAAATGTCCATCAAAATGTAGAGATTAACAGGCTAGCTCTAAAGTGTGTTAATAAAGAGTAATGTTTGAATCTTGCGGTGCCACAGCAACTTCATTACCAAGTGGATGCGTCACATCATAGTCAGTTGTTGGACAGTTGTTACACACAGATTGCATGTTTACAAGGTGGAGTGGTTTGTAATAACGCATTCCTCTGCATGAATGCTGCGCTCCACCTAAGCTGTAAGATTTATCCAGGCAATGCCTTTCTCAACCTTCAAGACCCCACACACATTCCCCAGCAATTTCTAACAGAAGAGTTCTTATATAAAAAACATACTGATTCTCCCTCAGCTGCCCCTCATTGAGCTGAACTGCCCTGCTGTTTCCTGAGAGAAAGCACATGCCTAAAACCTGTGCCTCCGCTGTATTATTTTGGTTCGTTGATTACTCTTACTCTTACTCTCACTGGGGCTGTTTGTTTTTGACCTGCTAATTTGCGCTGCTCTCGGTAGATTGTGTTGGTCATTACTGAAATAAACCGGCTGCATCTTTGTTTATAAGTTAGCGCATTGTTAGCAGATCACCCGCAGAAGTTTCCAGTCCCATCGGCGCATTTTTGCAATTGAAGCATCACGCTAACGTGCCCTGCTTAGTAAATCTGGCCCTAGATTTGTGTTTGACATATTGTGTAAGAAACTCAGTCCTGAAAATGACCAAACCCACTGCAAGACAATCTAAAATAATTGAAACTTCATGTAGATTTTATCTCAGGAATGTCTAGTTACAATTGTGCCAACTTCAAAGCTTTAAATATCATCTGATCCACAGAATCCTCTTCATTTATTAAATGAGTGAGATTAGCCAGTGAGAACACAGGTCGCACCTGGATTTACCTGGTCTCTTATTTCGATGAAATTACAGGTGTTGCTAATGTCTTCTACACTCTATATTTTGACCGGGGGGGGCAGAAAAAGGCTCTGGCAGATGTACTTTTCGCTTGCAGCAGCATGTTGTCCTCAACATCTGTTCCTCTGCCCTTTTCCACCTCCCACACTTGCCCATCTTTCTTTTTGTTTCTCCCCTCTCTGATTGTTAGATTACAACTTTGTATCCAAAACCAGCGTGAAGTCGCAGATATGACAAAGAGATTTCTCAGCAGTTTAGCTGAAGTTTTATGTGTGCAATAAACATATAAGAGGTGGGATGAGAGAGGAATAACTGGACTGCAGACAGAAAAACTGCAGGAAAAAAGGAAAGGGGTGGTTGGGACAAAGTGAGAAAGGAGTAGAGAGGTGTAGAGAGAAAAAAGAAAAAGCGAGCGATAATAAGAGTGCAGTGAATGAAAGCCAGCCTGCAGCGCAGACAGACTAACAGCTGAGCTGGAGGGTCACTGAGTTCCTACAGAGCAGAACAGAGCAGACTACAGAGAAAAAGAGGGAAGGAGATGGAGAGAAAGGAGGGGAGTGTTGATAAACAAAGTCGTCTTTTTGGACGGAACTTACTCAGCTCCAGTGAAACCAATCTGAAACACTTTTATTAAAGAAGCTTAAGGGGGGGTAAGAGGCAACAGAGGGGAAGCTGAAAAATAAAATCTTTTGGCACAAAACTGAACTACCACTATTAAACAACAAGCTGGATATCCTGATGATATTTTTCTTCTCTCTCCCCTCACATCTTTTTCAGAGCCTACACTGGAGTGGAAGTGCATCCAAAATAAACACACTGGGATTCAATGGTATCCATGTAAGCTGCACTATATTACCATTAGGGTTTCTTTTATCTACATTCTTCAACAAATGGGCCAAAATCCACAGCAATTTGCTGTTTTGTTTTCTTTAATGAGCTTTATGCTCATTTACAGGTTAATCATTTTATTTAGGGGCTCATTAGGTTTACAAACTTAAATGTTCAAAAAACACAATATTTTTCCCCATACTATTCTTCTCTGGCCCAGCCTACTTGGTCTGCTACCCTAACCCCAGATTCTAGGAGTATAGGTATAGCATAGAAGCTAATGTTGATGTTATCCACCTTACTCACACAAGGCTAGAGACCAGTAGGCGATCCCTTTGAAACCTCTGGTTGCTAGTAAAACATGTGTATTCCCTGACCGGTTGGCAAGTAGTTCCTGGAGGTTGCTGGCTGTTGCTAGGTGAAATCAGACGCAAAGAGGCGGATTGCTTTGGTTGCTAGCAGATTGCCGCGGTTGCCCATAGTTTGCACGGAAGATGCCGACTTGTCTGCAAAAACTCGCTAACCAACCACCAAGCAATAGTGAAACTTGAAAAAGTGCAACACAAACCGGATGTGGAGACCATTTGTCTTCAAAGTTAAAGTTGTGCCTTACAGCGAAAGCAACACATTCCAAAAGGCGCACATTTTACTTTGGAGGCAAATGGTGTCTGTTTACGGCTTGCGCTGCACTCTTCACAGTTTTACAACCACTTAGTAAACAGTTGACAAGTGTTTACAGACAAGTTGGCATCTTCTTTGCAAATTACAGGCGACCGCGGCAACACGCTACTGACCAAAGCAATAGCAAAGTGGTTTTCGGTACAGCACCGTATACCTCTTTGCAACCACTCTCCAACTGGTCAAGGAATACATATTTCTCCTTAACAACCGGTGGTTGCCAGGCAGTTGCCAACTGGTCTCTAGGCCTATGTGACCGGGGCCTTAGCAGTGCCAACACTGTTCTTGTAGGAACATTGCTGTCAAAAACAAAACTCAGACCACTGGGTCTTCTCTTCCTCAGATACCAAGAAGGCTTGAAGACTCTTGGGTTCAACCTCAGAACATTTGGTTTGCGTTGCTTGTGGCTGAGACATTTTAGAGTTTTAGTTAGCAGAAAGGGCTCTAGCAAGTAAATAAAAATAGGAGAAAAATAGGAGATTGCCAGGCAGTTGCTCCTTCTTTGTTTGTTGGCGTGCCAAAGAAGCCAGTAGGAGAGCGTTAATTAAATATGTTACATGGTGACATGTCTGAACTCCTAACAAGGGATTTGACGGAGTCGAGGAGCAGCATTTTCTGTGGGAAAAATATTTTCATTTGGATTGGATTTTGTATCTCTATAGACTTTTACAAAAACAAAATGCTACAGAAATAAAAATCCAAAAAGGTTAATAATAGTAATAACAATTCTTAGATTAAGAGAGCATTAGTAATAGGAAGACTGCTGAGCAGCTGACTGTGATGATTTTCAGCTTTTGGTGTGTATACTACTTAATGACGGCTGTCCAGACTCTTGAAAGTGACTATAAACAATATTGTCTTACATGAAAACAATTTTATGTTGAGTCAGTTTAAACTGTTTCCTCACATCTAATACCTGTATTTCGGCTGAACACAAAAACATATGCAAAATCTTCACAACTCACCTTACACTCTCCATTTACACACACATCGAGAGAGTCGTCTCGGCACGGTGTGCCATCCACCACAGCAGGAGCACGCTCTGTGTAGAAGTTGTATCCTTCTGCGAGGCAGTTGAGAGAGCAGGGCTTCACCCCACCTGGAAATGCAAACAGACAGCACCAGTTTACTACTGTGATGACATTAGAGGACATTTTAAATTCTAAAATAAATGCCCCAAACTCGTGTATCTGACTGCAGAATAACAGGTGCTAAATGGGCCTTTGCATGAAATACTTTTGTCAACTCTAAAGCCATCAAACTGTGGGCTTTTTCCCTCCCATCTTCCCCATTAAAAGAATAAAGATTACTCTGATATACCCAATGCCATTGTGAGAAATTTCTCCAAGAGACAGTGGCCAGTAGCCTAATAAGGAATAATAAGAAATGAGGCTAAAAGCCTCATATCCTTTCAGGTTTGCAGACAGAAAAGGCAGTATGAGAGAGAAAAGAGTCTGCAGGGGAATAGGAATGTTTTTTTTTTTCTGTGCTTACAACCAAAGTACAAGCAGCTGAATGTAATTACATCTCTGCTTTTGTGGATATGCACATACAGACACGAAACTTCTGAATACTACCTCAGTGAATGCATATAAATATACACATCGTACTTTTAAATTTGTAGACTGCTGAGGGACCTCTTAAGGAATCTGAGCAACAGCAAGATTCCTGTTGGGAGGGCTAATCCTCATTAACATACACAACAATTACATCAAAAAGCCAAGCAGCTAAGACAAGAAAACCTTCAGTGCTCTACCCAAACTAACACTGTGCTCCATTCGTATGGGAAATTCCTTAAAGTATTGATATGGTAAAATTAATTTTGGAGGCAACAAACAGAGCAATAGCACTAATCTGTGCCATATATTAAGCTGAATATCTTCTTTAGTGTTTCACAAATGTGTATATGTATGTTTAATATTTATTAGCTCCATTGGTGTGAGGTCAACTACTCTGAGGTCAAAAAAATGCAAACATACCAACATACTTACATATAAAGACGCACACACACAAACACACACAAATACACACACACACACACACACACACACACACACTGTACTGCTAAAGGTCTTCTCCTGCCAAGTGGCATATACTGTATCCTTCATTAATCTGTGCAGTTTGCCAGCTGCTTCACTATTTGAGTGACTGTTGACATCAGCTTGGCGTGTCTTTGTTTGTGCTGGCAGCCCTAAAGCAGGTACAGCACTGGATTGGAGAGAGAGAAAGAACGAGAGTTAGAGAGTTTGTGCTGGCAGGGCTCGCAGACAATAAAGTGGTCAGACCACGGAAAACTACAATTCCCATGGTGCCTCGCTTTGGCAGGGCAATCACAGCAATCCCTGCAGCAGGGTGTGTGTGTATTATAACTTGCAGGGTTTTGGTGTATGGAGTGTGAAGGTTGAATGTGAAGGCTGTTGGACTGAGAACAGTAATGTAGAGCAGCTTGACAAAATGCTTATATGGAGAGAGCCTTTTTAATGAACTGTCCTTGGCTGTCTGAGCTGAGAGAGAAAGGCTGCCTCTGTTCTCTGTGTCAGAAACAGAACTGAGAGAGAGGGCTTGCATAATGGCAAGGTGATTAAAGCGAGAGGAAGGGAGTCGTCTACAGAGGAGGGACAATGACAAAGAAAGAATAAGAAAGTGAAGCTGTCTCCACTGAGTGTGATGTTATAAGGAAAAGGCTAAAATGAGCATTTGAGGAGAAAGAAAGGGCTGGGCGGTGTGATCTGGCCTCAACACGGGGCAGAGACTATGGCAATGTTCCTATTTTAACAGCTGCAAGGGATTTCCATTGTAAAATCAGCTGACTTGATGAAAGGAGCACTTGTTGCCTGGAGTTGGAATCGGATGGCTGACCATCTCTGTAAGCCATTATGTTACTGGAGGGCCAGATTAAAGGCAGTTATGTCGCTGAAACTATTTATCTTTCACGTCCAGGTTCAGCGTCTAGTGCTCATCAGGAGCAAGGAATTCCTGCAAGGCATTGTGGGATGCATGGCTCTCTGCAGCCAGCATCTGTGAGCCAGACAGGGGAAAGTCTGCAGAAGAAGCTTTGATTCACGTTTTGCTCTCTCTCCACACACAAACACACACACTTGTCTTTTTCCTGACTTCTGCTTGTGTCCTGTTATTATCTCTTGACTCACGTCTTTCTCACCTTCATCTCACCTTTACTACTCTCTTATTCTAATGTCACAAATCTACTTGCTCAAGACACAAACTGTGGTCCAACTGTCTAAACAATGAAACAAGTAGAACAGGAATGACATCACAGGATCATGGAAAACTATCCTTTAAGCCACATTTTTAAGGAAAGGCTTGTGGTGCTGATTTTAACTAGCTTACAATCACTCACCATATTATCCATATTATCGAGATTCAGCTCATTCAGGAATCACTGTGTTCTTGCGGTTCTACACAAGAGAGCATTGTGTACAGATTCTGAATGGATGGATATTGTCATGTAAAATCAAGCTCTGTTAAGCAGGTATGTGTCAGATGCAAGAATTGGTGTAAAGAAGTAACTGAATTATGAGCTTATTATTATTAACCTTTCATTTGACTGTGGATTTTAATTTTGTGGAAGCTTGCTGTTATTTAAACAATGTCTTCTTCTTCGTCTTCTTTCGGCTGCTCCCTTTAGGGGAACGCCACAGCAAATATTCTGTCTCCATCTCACCCTATCCCTAGCATCCTGTTACACCAACCCTCTGCATGTCCTCCTTCAATATATCCATGAAACTTCTCTGAGTCTTCCTCTTTTCCTCCTGGCTGGCAGCTCCATATTCAACATCCTTTGCCCAATATATCCACTATCTCTCCTGTGCACCTATAATTTACATCGATCAGGCTTAACATTATGACCACCTTTCTAATATTGTGTTGGTCCCCCTTTTGCTGCTAAAACAGCCCTGACCTCACACTAAACTCATGCATGCACGCACACAAGAGAAACAAGGAATACTCACTTACCTCCTCTGTAAGGCTTCCAGGTGTAAAATTTTCCCCGAAAAGGGATACTATCAAAGTTGGAACACTGAATCTCCCGAAAATCTCGGGAGCCTGCAGGGCAGTCCTGTAACATACACATGTGCACAGATTTTTATACGTACAAGCAGAGATCTATGCAGCGACCACATAAAACACATTCAGTCAAATTATGTTCCTCATTTTGATTACAATGTTCTGACCAGTTGATGAGAGCAGCGATGATGATGAAGAGCAGCAATACTCACATCTATATTGCAGGACCTGAAGCGTTTTCTCTCTCCTAGACAATACTTTCCACCGATAGTTGGCCTGCAGTGAAACAGAGTCACATCTGGGTACAGTTTAACAAGATTTGACCTCCATCACGTCAGCACATAGCACCGGCTTTTAGCCTTTCTGACCTTTGTCTTTTGTGTTTAAATTCACTGTCACACTTGTTTTTTTTAACGGCGTTATTATTTATCACAATTCACCAACACAATACTGCTGCATTTTAAAAATAGAGCTGAGAGGAATGCTGCCGCTTGCCACTGTCACATAGTTGTTAGTGCTAAACTTTCAACAAATTCAAAGAGAATGGAGCCAAAACAAATGTGCAAAATGATGCTTAAAATGATACAGGAGACTAGTATTGGCCTCAGATTTGGGTCAGTCCATTCTCGGTTTAATCAATTCAAGACGAGGCATCTGGTGGCTGAGATTCAAAAGGCAAAGTCATTTTGTGATCATCCAGACTCCGCTGCTGCCTGCAAGAACATCTTGTATTTAAATGGTAGGACTGATGTTTTCAGCGTGTTTGAGTTTGCAGGTTTTTATGATACCTGATGAAGAAGCAGCATTCAATGGCTCATTTACTCCTGCCCTATCCCTTTTTGATTTAATGCAACCAGTACTGGAAAACAAAAATATAAGGAAAAGATCTTATCCCAATTCAAACTGGCTTTACCAGGCGTCCAGTTTCATTGCAGTGTGTATTCTCCTGTTTGCACACACTGGTGGACTGGGTGTGTCGATCCTGATGTGTGTGTTATGGATGTTGGGCTACAATCTGGAGATCCTCTGGACTGAATGAACAGCTCTTATAATATTATACCATGATGATGTAATTGCACTCAACGGCCACTTTATTAGGGACAAATGCTCATTAATGCAGATATCTAATCATCCAATCACATGGCAGCAATTCAGTGCATTTAGGCATCCATCCCTTTATGACCACAGTATACCCATCTTCTGATGCCTGCTTCCAACAGGATGACACACCATGTCACAAAGCTTAAAACATCTCAAACTGGTTTCTAAAACATGACAATGAGTTCAAGAATCCAGTTTGAGACTGTACTCAAATGGCCTCCACAGTCACCAGATTTCAATCCAACAGAGCAGCTTTGGGATGTGGTGGAATGGGAGATTCGCATCACTGATGTGCAGCTGACAGCAGCATGTCATGGTCCAGGGTCTTTGACCCAGTATTTTGAGTTTGTTTGGACTTGTTGTTTATTCTTTTGATATTAAGAGAGTTTCAGGTTCTAGTCCTATATTAGTTTTCTGTATTAGTCTTGAGTCTAGTATTTCCTAGAGCCTTGCAGTTGTGGTATTTATATTTATAGTTCTTGATTTCTTGTTTTATTATGTTGGTTCCCCTTTCGTGTCCAGTCTGTCCTAGTTTCGTCTCCATGTTCTGTCTTCCTGCGTCTCCGTGTCTGTTTATCCCGTCCCAATGTCTAGTTACTTCCTGTCTTATTTTGATAGTCCCGTCTCGTGTGCGTATGTTCAATTTTGCTTCCCCTGTCTCGTTAGTCAGATTTAGTTCACTTGTGTTCCCTGGTGTGTTACATATCCCTGATTACCTTGTGTGCATTTAAGCCCTTAGTTTCCTTCAGTCCCTTGTTGTGATCTCCCTCATTGTGGGTGTCTTCCTGTCAGTCAGTTCTTGTCCTATTCCTTGTTATTGTTATTGCTTCTGTTTTCCTCGCCTTATCTCCAGCAATAAAGCGATTTTGAGTTCAGTCCTCTCTCTGCGTTCTGCAATTGGGTCCTCTTCCCGCCAGCCACACACCTACACATGACACAGCAACTGTGTGATGCTATCATGTCAATATGGACCAAAATCTCTGAGGAATGTTTCCATCACCCTGTTGAATCTATGCCAGGAAGAATGATGGGAGTTCTAAAGTCAAAAGGGGGTCCCACCCAGTACAAGTAACTAATAAAGTGATTGGTGAGTGTATATCATGAACTTTCTGCTGACTACTTTAAGCCTATTTATTTACATCTTAGATATCTTTATTTACTGTACAGTACTACAGTCTGTTTAGGCATACTGCAGGAATATTAACATATTTAAGTTTCTCAAGCACTTTCTGTTCCAATATCAATACCAAGTTTGAGCTTTTCTTGTTTTTTATTTTTTAAAAAAAATTTATTTGTTAAATTATTACGTATTCCAAATAGGGGTAGTTTACACAACAAATACTGAGTCAGGACTATAATCTGTTCTTGGTAGCAATTTTACATTACTATTACATCAAACACCTACTCTAGTCTGATTTTCACAGGTGTAGCTCATCTCCATAGTTATGTCCTTAAAGGAGACCTCTTATGCATCTGTTGCTATGGTGGATGCTCATATTAAAGTTCAAGCCAAAAAGGCTTTAGCCTGCTCTAAATGCTTGGTCCAATAATTTTTTCAGCTCTTGACTCTGTCTGATGTCAGTGAGAACAGATATCCCTAATATGGTAATTTGACTGTAAGCACAAAAGCTCCACCCACCTGCTATGCAAACTTTCCTTTTATGAGGGGCAGCAAATCAGAAGAAAGCTGGCTTACAGGAAGGGGGAGGGGAGCTACAAGGCTTGTTTCAGACAGAGGATGAACTGAGATGCTGCACCAAGACCCAGAATAAGATAAATATGGTTTATTTTTAACTGTGAAGTAAGCTATTTTAGCAAAGTTCAATAATAAAAATATGGTCGTGAGAAGGAGCAGGACAGATCAGCTAAGATCAGGTGCAGCTAAGATTGGTACCTGGGGCTGTCACAGTGTCTGACAGAAGAGGAGACTCCACCTCCACATGTCCTGCTGCACTCCTCCCAGGGAGACCACAAACCCCAGCCTCCGTCCACACCCTGCGGGCGAGTCCCATACGCCACACACACCCTCTTGTAGCACCACTGCAGCACATACACGCAGATAAACTCAGTCACTGTTGCACATAATATTTTCCTTGGAAAACATATCCAAACAAAACAATAGGCAAGACGGATCAATTTAATGGCTTGTGCTGCTTTTTAATTCTTGTGAAAAACAGGTCTTATTCTCACTCTCAGCGATATTTGGACTTTCTTTTGTTTGATTGCTTTATGCCCTGATTTTTTTTAAAAAGAGCATTATTTGGAGTGTTTACCCCTTTCTCTATGGTGTTGGTCTGACAGATGGTTCCCTCTGCAGCAGGAATGCTGGTGGTGATACAACGGTTGCTCTTACTCATGCACCAAAGTTCACTGCAGACTTCCTGTGTGTGTGAATGAAAGAAGAGTAAAAACATTTGACAGAGTGAGATAAAAGAGAAACAAAGCATAAAGTGAGACAACCTGATGATGTCTTTGTGTATGATCATCGCCGAGACGCGAGAGCCGAAGCGTGCCTTGTTCACCTTCCTCTCGTCTCCCTCTGTAGCCATGCCTCTAACACCTGGGGGTTATGTTTTATTGTGTACATGTGCTCTGAACACGTAGTATCAATAATAATGAGTCTATAAAGCAGTTTGCTGTTCCAGATGTCCATTCACTCTGAACCTGGCCCTGTAAAACTTGACCATACAATAAAGTGGATGCTATTAAGCGGAGATACTGCAAGATGTTTCACATCACAAATTTTTAAGGAGAGAGCCAAAGAAACACAGATCAGGAGTGAGCAGTGAGATAGTAATACCTGAAAGAGAGACAAAGTCAGCCTGGGGCCATTTGAATGGACACCCAGTGAAAGAAAATGAGGCTTGTTTTTTAAACAACACCAGTCCACAAGGATTATCTGATTATAAGGGCTGGCAGAGGGAGAAAACATAAAAAAGAGAGTGTTATGGTAGGCACCACATGTGGGATGTGAAGACGTTTTGCTCTACAGATGGTTTTGGATTTTTGTTCTTGGATTCTGGAGTCTTGCTTCTGAGTCTTAGCTAATTTTTTGACTCTCAGTCTTATTTTTCTACTGTTTAAGGTTCTGATTTTTGTGTTTGTTGGATTTCCAAATGTCCTGTTGTGCTTTCCTGTTCTAGTTGAATGTAGGGCTTGCTTCTTATATTGCAAAGTCTTAGGTTACTCTGTTTATTTATACATTGTAGTGGTGAGTTTTAGTTTTAGTGTTATCTTGTGTCTTGATTCGTGTCTATCTTTTTTGTTAATGGTATTAATAATAGTTTCCCAAGTATTTGTTTATGCCTTGACCCCTCTGTGTTCCCCGTTAAGTGTTAGTGTTCATATCTGTGTTAGACTCTTTGGGTTTTGTCCTGTTTTACTTTGAAGGTTTGTTTTCTTTCGTTTCCTGTGTCAGTCCTGCTTCCTGTCTGTCTTCTCCAGATTCACCTGATTGTTTTCACCTGTTGCTAAGTGTGTTCACCTGTGTTCCTCTCTCTCCTGTTTCCCATCAGTAATCACTCTCTTGAGTATTTATATTCCTGTCTTCCCTTTGTCCTTCGTCTCTGTTGCTTTGTGGATTTTCCTGTGTATGGCCCCGTGTTTCCCTCAGGTGCTGCCCAGTTTATTCCATTTAGATTTTAACCCTGGTTCTTTGTGTCTTTGTGGATTTTATTGGTTTCTTGTGTTTGTGGACTTTTGATCCCCTTGGGACTTTGTGTTTCCTGGATTATTATTCAGCTATTAAAAATCCTTTTGTTTGTATCCTATGCTTCCTGCGTTCCACATTTTGGGCCCTCTACACCTCCAAACTCCACACATCAAGCTATGTCAACAGTGTTCAAGACATTGTATATACCCAAAAGTCTCAAGGGATAAAAATTAAAACAAAACTGTGTTGTATGTGTGCTATTGATGACCAAATCAAACCAAATGCATTGCAACAAACTGCTCGTTTCTGCCTGCAAATGCAACATGCAGTCTCAAACTGACACTGAGATCTTCGACTGCACTCAGAATTGTCTAGAACAGCAAGGATACTTGAGACAGGTAAAATACTATGTTTTTTTTTTCTAATACAGTAGGAATGTGCAATGATATGGAAGCTTGTTTCCCCCACGGAAAAAACAAACTTTTTTTTTCTTTGAAGAGCTAGGTCAAAATTTGGGGTTTTTAAGTTTTTAATTACCCTAAATTTCAATCCAAGTTTTTAAGTTGAGATTTCAAGATAACACAAAATTTTGACTCACAGAAGGCAATTTATTTTTCCCAGTGGCAGAAGCAAGCTTCCGTAGATTGATGATGATGTACCACATAAGATTTTTTTTTTGCACTTTTGTCAGTGGATTTTTTTCAGAAAATGTACTATAACAAAATCTGTAGAAATACTGCAGTTTCGATTGA
Organism: Heterochromis multidens; assembly: GCA_015108495.1. Classification (NCBI taxonomy): domain Eukaryota; kingdom Metazoa; phylum Chordata; class Actinopteri; order Cichliformes; family Cichlidae; genus Heterochromis; species Heterochromis multidens. The sequence goes on from VUQS01043117.1 coordinate 22,688, forward strand.
CAAATGCTGTAAAAGTGAAGCAAAAGATGAATGAAAATATACCCACCGCATATTTACATTGTCGAGATCTGATGCCATACTGAAAGCGGCACTGCTCGTCTGCATCGTAAGCCTGACCTGGCGCTGTGGTGGGGTACACAAACTCCTGCTTTGGCGGGACGTTGTTCAAACAGGAGCCCATACCTGAGCTAAAGCACAGCGAAGAGAGAAGACAAAAAAAAAAAAGGGGGGAAATTTATGAAAGCACTAAACAGGCTACAGATAATTCAGTGGAAGTAGATTTTCCTGCTGTTAAGCCCCATCTGTAACTTGGATGTTTCTCTGACCATCAGAAATTTTACACTAATCTTCACGAGAATGTTTCTTTCTCAACCCTCTCATTAACAAATTATTTATGCTGTTGCAGATAATCTGACTCACTCCAGGAAGCTGGTGATGTAATCCCGGCTGCAGGCAGACCAGATGAATGGGTTTGTCTTCATGGTGATGTGGTCAGCCATCAGCTTGGCAGTCTCCTGGCTGCGGGGCCCACAGGCGTTCCCCATACCGTCATGGTTCATCCCAAACCTAAAGCCCATGATGATACAGTGACAACACTTTGAGGCCATGTGGACGGGTAATAATCCCTGCAGCAGCGATGGGGACAGTGGAAAAAAGATCACTGTTGATAACCGAGAGGGATCTAAAGAACAGACATATGAAAGATTACAGTCCACAGCTGTCAGAAATGTCCACCTTCCACCTATCAAAAAACTCTGTACAGATGTTTCATTAGTATCATCTTAGGACAGTGGTCTTCAGGAGAATTTGGTGCCCTGGTGATTTTCTTTTTTTTTTTATTGGACATCAAATCTGGGACTGATTTACACCTCATAAAGGCACATCTGTACAGCTTTAAAGGGGCTTAACTGCTTAACTCGCATGTTATTATGTTTAAATAACAACAAAACAGCAGATTTTGCATCACAAGGTCAAGTTTAGATTCTGATTTTCAATAATTAATCTTTTAAGGAAATTTGTGAGAATTCGTACTCTTTTTATATCAAAATTAAATGTCTGTTTAGAAAAAGAAAACAGAATACAATATATGCAGTTATGTGACAACGAAAGTACACCCTTTTTCAACTCTAAGGTTTTACGTATCAGGACATCATTTTTTTTAAAAATCATCCGATCCTTAGCAGGTTCTAAAATTATTTAAATGCAACCTCGTTTGAAGAACAATACATTACATATTACATAACATCATTATTTATCTCTCAAAAACTAAGCCAAAACAGAACCAGTGTGTGAAAAATTAAGTACACCCCATGATTTAGTAGTTTATGAAACCACCTTTAGCAGCAATAACTCGAAGTAATTGTTTTCTGTTGACTTTATCAGCCTCTCACATCATTTTGACAACTTTACAAAGTTGCTTCAGTTCATAGAGGTTTGTGGGCATTTGTTTATGCACAGCTCTCTTAAAGTCCCGCCACAGCATTTCAAACAGGTTGAAGTCTGGACTACTCTGGTAATTGCAGCATCTTGATTATTTACTTTTTCAGCCATTCTGTTGTAGATTTGCTGCTGTGCTTTGGATCATTGCCCTGTTGCAGTTCCAAATTACAGCCAAACTTTAGCTGTAGGACAGATGGCCTCACATTTGACTTCAGAAGGAGTTCATGGTTGAATCAATGACTGCAAGGTGGCCACATTCTGTGGTTGCAAAACTCCCAAATCATCACCCCTCCACCAGCATGCTTGACAGTTGGTATGAGGTGTTTGTGCTGATATGTTGTTTGGTTTTCACCAAATATGGTGCAGTGCATTATGGCCAAACATCTCCACTTTGGTCTTGTCTGTCTAAAGGACATTGTTCCTGAAGTCTTGCGGTTTTTTCACATTCAGACTTTGCAAACCTCAGCTGTGATGCCATGTTCTTTTTTCGAGAGAAGACACTCTCTGCTGAAAACTTCTTTTTTCTTATGGTACTGTCATGAACTTTAACATTTATCATGCTAACTGAGGCCTGTAGAGTCTAAGATGTAGCTCTTGGGTTTTTGTAATATCTCTGAGCATTCCCAAAAAGCTGAATCTGTTCATCTGGACGTAGCGTTTTTTAGTGGGAGAAATGTTTCGTCAACTTATCCAAGTGACTTCTTCAGTCTCAGCTGACTGCAGGATTCCCCAACCTTATAAACAGTACATTTGCATAATGACCGAAACTAGCACCACTGACTAGTCACTTGGATAAGTTGAC
>VUQS01043118.1:0-11957 GCA_015108495.1 Heterochromis multidens
CACGTTAACGCGTTATTATCGCGTTATTATCACGTTATTATCGCGTTAACGCATTAATTAATTAACGCCGACAATTGTTTTATCGCGCGTTAACGCAGTTTTATTATTATTATTGAAAGTCCGTTGTTCACTGGCTCTGAATACACAAAAACATGGGTCACAGGTGGTGGGATGTACAGGCTTGGGATGGGCGTCATCACGCGTCTTAACCAAGACGCTGCAGCACACACATGAACCGGAACGTAAAAGAACTGGCGGGACAGAAAAATGGAGAAAGGTATGAAACTCTTACATGGACATTTTCATTTTAAATCTCTTCCAGAGGCCCCTGCACAGTAAATCACAGCTGTGTACTTTTTTTTTTTACATGGACACTTCACCTCACTCTAACAGGGGCAATTGTTACTGAACATAGACTGTTTATGCTGCTCCCTGATAAAAGAAAAATGTTTCTGCTGGTACCTGTTCAGTAACAAAAAAAAGAGAACTTATACCATCTGTTCCAACATGACTGCGCACTGTGCACAAAGCAAGGTCCATAAAGACATGGATGAGCGATTTTGGTGTGAAAGAACTTGACTGGCCTGCAAAGAGTCCTGACCTCAACCCGATAGAACACCTTTGGGATGAATTAGAACAGAGACTGTGAGCCAGGCCTTCTCGTCCAACATCAGTGTCTGACCTCACAAATGCGCTTCTGGAAGAATGGTCAAAAATTCACATAAACACACCCCAGAAGAGTTGAAGCTGTTATAGTTGCAAAGGGTGGGGCAACATCATATTAAACCCTATGGATTAAGAATGGGATGTCACTCAAGCTCTTATGCGTGTGAAGGCAGACGAGCAAATACTTTTGGCAATATAGTGTATGATTGTGAAATGTTTCGCAGCATAAAAACGACATTGTCTTAAAAAAGTATATACATGACCTTATTGGTACCCTACAGCCTTTGTTGTGCAGTATTTCTGCATAAATACGCCTACTGTTTCTGTTGTCCATTCAAAACTTGGTGGACCTAACATAAAGTGACAGTGTTTTGTAAAATATTGTAATTTTGAATATTTTACAAATGTGTAGCTTAGAAATATGGGATCTCCCACACACGTCCTTTTTTTTGACACCCATTGCCAATGCAGTCAGGTGCTTTGATGACGACTGATTTTTTCCCGTTTTTGTTTTTTTGTTTTTTTTTTTAAGTTAACTTTGTTAACTTAAAAAAAGTTAACTTCATAATTTAGGGGTTTCCTGTTTAGCTTCTACTTTAATGTTTAATTAATATGAAAATATTATTAACATTAAGGCTGCCTCTACTGCTGCTATTAATTACCTAGTTTTCACTGTCAAATTTTATATCAGAATCAGAATACTTTATTAATCCCAGAGGTAATTATGTATATTTACATATTTCCATTTTAGTTACTATAATTTAGAATTATAGAATTATATGTAATTGAGAATCAGGATCCTCAGTTCCGGTCAGCAACCCCATGGCAACCACTGGTCACTAGGGAAATATGGGTGTTACCTGACTGGTTGGTGAGTGATTGCTGGAGATTGACAACATTCGGTAGGTGAGACTGATTGCAAAGGGGTATACAGTGCTGGACCAAAAAACTCTTTGCAATTTCTTTGAGTGCAAGCAGATTGGCATGGTTGCCCATAGTTTGCATGGTCGATGACGAGTTGTCTGCAAACACTTTCAATTCAATTCAATTCAATTTTATTTCTATAGCGCCAAATCACAACAAAAGTCGCCTCAAGGCGCTTTATATTGTAAGGTAAAGACCCTACAATAATACCCTTAAGCTTCTACAAAACTTGCCAACTACTCGCTGAGCAGTAGTGAAACTGTAAAAAGTGTGGCGACAAACTCCTCAACCTTTATTCGTTGAGGAGTTGGTGAGTGTCTGCAGAAAAGTTGGTGCTTTATATGCAACCACTCACCAACTGGTTGGGGAATACACATTTTTCACATAGGACCGGTTGATACCAGGGGCATCGCCGACCAATCTCTATACCTGTGTGACTGAGGCCTCATATACTTTTAAAGGATCAGTGTATAAGATTTAGAGGTTAAGTTTATAGAACTAAAGAAAAAAAAAAAAAACTAAAGGAAAGGTCCTATGGCTGTTTTTTGTAAAAACATGGCAGGGCAACATGGTGGACTCTGTAGAAGAGAACCCATTCTCATGTAGATATAAAGCATTCACTCTAAGGTAATAAAAATATATTAAGTCTTATTTTGAGATAATATAAATGAATAAAAACAAAATTATAAACATTGCATTCCATTTCAACCACTAGAACCCCTAATTTCTACACACCGGACCTTTAACACTCTGAAGGCATTCACAGCAAGTGCTCCCCAGACAGTAAGAAAAGGAAAGACACTGTTTTGCCCATTATTATCATTAATATTTTGTGGATTTACATGGTCAGTATGGGCTCTTAGTTTAGTTTAAACACAGTGCTTTGTCAATATCAATCATTACTGAAATCCTTGAAGCACATGCAGTGTTCAACGACTCCTTTAATGACGGTCTCTCTTGTGGCAAATATGTCAATTTGTCTGGTGATTTATTTGTTGGCTGACTGGTCTGGTATCACCTAACTCATTCAGGTAGACAGAGTGTGTATATGTTCGTGTGAGTCATAGTGGAAAAAAGAATGAGAGAGAGAGCGAGAGAGACAGCCTATGCAATGCAATCATACTTGGCCTGCATCCACTCACGTTGTAATGGGAAAAGCAGTGTGCAAGCAAAACTCTCATGAGAAAACAGGGAAAGATGAGAAAATAAGTGGGTCAAGCACTAGGCGTGAGGGGCAGGATTGGCGAAGAGGACACCAGTGAAATCAATGCACATCTCAAGGCTTGCTTTGGTGGGATATCGAACACCAGAAAAGTGTACTGTGGTGGTAAATGACGGCCTAAAAGCTGTAGGTGCCCTATCTGAGTTTGATTATCTTATTCCCAAGGCATTCTTCGTCATCAAATCTTGTGAGATAAGTATCATAATAGTTGTGTATTTTTGCTGTTACAGTAAATGCTACCACAATTGTCAGCCATTATAACGCTTGTCTCCTGAGATAGAAGCAATGATACTTCATGGACATCCTGGTGTTAAAGAAGCTAATTGTTTCTGTCAGTCCCTGAGCAAACACAAACTGGCCTTCAGAGCATTTACCAGGGACATTAAAATACTAATAGCAAACAAACAATACTCACAAAAACCAATACAGTTTTAACATCTGACCTTAGCCGTCATACATTTGCATTTCCACATTCTAATTTGACACATTTCAGATTTGTATTAATGAAAATTGGGCCTTCAGAGAAAACTTGGCAAGGTTTTATAGTTTATACCTTCATGACCATTAGTGAGTTAGGAACATGGTGCAGACAGCACAATGATCAGTTTTTATTAAGAAAAGTATTATAAGTTCAGACTTTCCAGTACAAATACAAGGTGAAGTGAACTGACCTAAGAACCTAAGAATATACAGAACCAAAAAAAACAATGAAATTCGAAAAACAGTTTTTTACAAGCACATGAATTTATCGGACTAATTTGTCAATATTCAATAATTCTAATTCTCTTTCTATTCTACATATTTGGATGGAAGAAATAACAAGTATTTCAAAGATTTCAAACTGAATAAAAGATAAATCTATAGCTAAAATCCTCATGTTTTAAAGTATAATTTTACTTTAGAGCTATAAAAAAAAGCCAAATGCATCCATTTTGATTATTTTAAGTTTTTTAAGCAGCCTTTGATGAACATCATTTCCCATAAAGAAAAGATGTTTGCAGGCAAAATGCTGAGGCTTCGTAGTTGAGGTGAGTCCATGGCTGACTCAGGGAGTTGGAGTTAGCTGAGTCATGTTTGCAATAACATCAGGCTGTAAACAGTGCAGAAGCTTTTGATTTTTATGTGTATGGACTACTCCAGGTTGAAATGGTTAAAGTACCTGAACTGCTGAATAGTTTTCCGAGCTCAAAAAGTAGGAATTCTGCAGTGCATGCTGAGTTATCTTATAATATGAAGGAGTAAAATTCTGGCCCAGCACACATAAGCATAAACTACACATATTTGAATCAGATTAAGAGTTCAAATTGAAACTTACAGTTCTGTGGTACACATACTGTAATGTTCAATTCTCTTAACTGCCCTAGTTATCTAAATATGTTTAATTAACCTAGCTGCTGTTTTTATTGTATTTATTTTTTGACATGTGGAAGCTTTTTAGGCTGTTGGCTCAATTATCAAGGATGTTGCTGTGGTGAATCCGAAAGTCCTCTGTCAAAAAAGCATCCCTAAGACAGGTAGCTTTTTTCTATAAAGGGAATCAACATATGGAATCCCTTCAACACAAACAACACAAAACTGACTGAAATTGGGGCTCTTTCAGAATACAAAATAGAACACTTTCCAGGGTCTGTCTCTGTCTGCTGCATCTATCTCTTTTTCTCTTTTTCCCCCATATTCAACATAAATGTTCTGTGCTTGAAATTTACTGTTCATGTATTCTCACCCACCATTAACACAATGGGGCATGCCTACCCTTAAGCTTCTACAAAACTGACAGAAAAAATAAAAAGCAAAGCAAGAGTCTTCAGGTGTGAATTTCGCTGTCACATCTCCATTATTTTGTGAAGCAATATGATTTTTTTTAGTAAGCATTTTCATTTGAGCACCATGGGTCTAGATTGGTGAAGAAAGAAAAATCTCATTTACAAATTGTGTCCTCGTTTGTTAGTGGCACAGCACCTCAATTACCCAGTAAGCAGGTTTTTATTTATTCATGCAGACAAAGTCACGTATTCATGAGGATTAACCCAAAACTCGCTCATAGACTGGCAGACACAGATTGCATATTTTACCATATGAGCAATAGCTGACGCATTTACCCTCAAAAGATTGAGACAAAGCATGAGAGAGGGAGACTAGAGAGAGCTTTTGGGTCACTGCATGGTCAGTTTCACTAACTTTATTCTGATTTGTGTTTTCAAGAATATATTAAAGGGTAATGTATTGTGAATAATATTGTATGTGTGCAGTGGAGTGTTCTTGCTTGGGAGAAGTGAAAGAGCATATGGCGCTGCAACCAAAAATAGGAAATTGAGTAATACTTTGTGTTTGTAACGCTACTTTTTTTTTTCTTTTTGGAATATAGGTTTGGTATGTGACGCTACAAAAATCAGTTTAAAATTAAATGTTGCCTGAACAGATCCAAACACAATATTCACATCCATATTCACGAACAAGATGAGAAACAGAAAAAAAGACAATGTATGCATCAGTTCCCGTAACTAAAAAAGTGATACAGTAATACATTGAATGTCAGCAAAATACATTCCCTTCAGATCAAATATACTCTCTCCGGAAAATATCAAATCATCCTAATAGCCAAATTTCTCTTCAGAAATTGTTAGGGAAATCCTCTGTCCCCTGTCATATTACCCACATTTATCAGGATGCAGCATAGCCATTAAGTCTCGAGGTTTATCAAATTATCTGCTTGCAGAATGGCCGAAAAGGGACACATTACAACCAGTCGACTTTGTCTGAGCTGCTGCAAAGCAATATTCCGGGATGCTGCAGCAACCAAAAGCAAATTATGGTGAACATAACACAGAGTTCAGTGGAGCGTTAACAGAATGGATGGCCCTATCCTGATTTTCTATCTGTTGGGACAGATGTCGCTAAGTCCCCGTGACTCGTGAGGTGGACGGCCCTGTAAGCAATGGCAGATGCTCCAAAGGTAAGACAGATGGATTTTGCCAGGGTTCTATGGTAGTATGCACATTTTTCACTTTGGAGAAGTTAACAGTAATAATAACTGCAATGCCCAGTTGGAAGTGATGAAGAAACAAATCTTAATGTCTTCTATTTAAAATAACACATGTCGAACTATTCAGACAGACCATTGCAAATATTACTGTTCATAGTATAGACCAAGTACAATATAGTTAAAGCCAAGTTTTAAAAGCAGAATATTTTTAGAATAACCAGAAGCCAGAACTTTCTTACCTTAAAAACAAAAGCTTGCAAAATACTATCCAGAAAACTGTATGGAAATGTATGGTATCAAATGTTGGCTTTTGTTTGTCTAACACCATGAGGACAACGTGTAGCAAACATACATATACTGCTCTGAGAAATCAATAATAAGGGATAAGGTAAGAAAAGGCATCCATTCATTAATTATGCGTGCAATTGTCTGTTTGTCTGCTATTGTCGACAGTGTAAGTGGACCTGTGGGTGTATATCAGTGCCTGCTTGAGAGCACACAGGCCCGTGTCTGCTGCACATGTGAGTGTGAGTGTATGCCTGTTATATTCGAATCCTGGCTGTTGCACACAAGTAGCCCAAACCCTGTATTTCACAAACACCATGCCTTCTAATATGCTGCAATATCAAGCTCCTATTGTTGGATAATTGCCACTGATGGAGAAAAAAGAACAATATTTCATTCTGCACAATCTGTGGTAAACTGAAATCAATGAGGCCGAGTACTGTGATTAAAATGTGATCGGATCACTGACGACCAACAATGACAACAAACACGAAACAGAGCTCCTTTTTTGAACAGACAAAGCTGCTCAGTGGTTTAAATTTTGTCCACTGTGGCCAGGATAATGGCAGCCTATTGATCGTTTTGGCATTTACGCTGAAACTCTAACTTTCTAAGTGGTTCACGTTAATTTTTAAAAGAAATTGTGACATTACGTGAGACCTGTTTTGTGTACTTTTTTTGCTTGAGTTTTGGAATGATCTCGTGTTGGGCTGCTGTGCTTTTTGTTTGATCTCCTGCAGCAGGAGTATCACACTGAAGAAAGATCTGCAAGGGAGGTTTTCAAAGACCCTTAGGTTGTCAGTGCTAGTGCTTTGTGTTCGACCTCACTGTTCTTAACTGTAGTTGTACAACGTGGGAGGTTTGTTCAGCTAGATGCAGATCAAGGTGTATTTGTATGTATGTGCTCCGTAGGAATGTTTTATTTGTATGCTTGGCATGTAAAGTGTCTGCATGTACTGTGTCTCTGTGGACAATAGCAGTGATTAACAAAGTAACCAAAAAAACAAATAAGATGTTTATTTATTTTTTAAAAATGGAACAAGATGGTGGGTGGAGGATATAGGTCAAGTATTAAGCCTTAAGAATGATGAAGCTGTACTTCAAAAAGGAGTATATTTTATTTGTCCTTCCTTACAGGACTTTTACTCTCTGCTGATTCATTAAATTGAAGAATTGAGAAATATCATCTTGTGTGGTCTCAAAGATCTTCTTTACAAAATTCCAGGGACACTAAACTGCATTTTCATTTTCTGTAAGACTAAATTGTTCCCACATTGACATTTTCTGGCTGCCTTTTCCTTTTACTCTTTATCTTTACTTTCCTTCATCTCAAACAGTTATTGTTTGTGCTTTTCTTCTACATTATATGTTTAGAAAAGTGTAACTATAATTAGAAGCTTCAAGGCAACAACAGTTTAAAAGAGGGCTTTTAGTGATCAAATGTCTCAAGTTCTTCAGAGATGAATTCAGCCTTTTATTCAACATGTACAAGAAGTTAAGGTGCAAGAGAAGGCTTTCCATGGTGTATTATATGGACCTGTATTCGCTCAATCATCCATTATACCACATGAAATGAAAGTCAGCATGAGACCCCATGGCACCTCTGTCCACACCACCATGTGTTGCATTAAGGGTGTATTATAGCACGGACCAGTGGGTCCCAGATGCGACAGCAGGACTGATCATCAATTATTATACCTCACTGGATCAAAATGAGCATTTCTGCTCATTCCAACATCCCCAGCACTGGCCTGTGGTAGCTAAGCTGAGGCTTAATACACCTCCAACCCCCCATCCCCGCTACAAGCTCAGCAACACCAGCAATAGCCCTCGTGGAGGCAATGGGACATGCCTCAAGACAACATCTGCCTCCCCTTGGTGACCTGCCGAGTTAAGCCAACTGAAGAATCAAGGGCGCACTTGCAGAGGTCCCTGATTTTATCATAACAAAGACATTGCTGCTGCTAGTGCCTGTAACTAGCTTCAGGAGATGTTTCAGTCTATTTCTGCTAATACTATGAACTCACTCTCTCTAGCATTGCCTTTCTTTCACCCAGTGTTTTTCTTCCCCCTCTTACTATTCTGTCTGAAATGAACACCAAGGGAGACATCCAAAGAACCACATTTATGTCTGTAAAGACTTCGGATACGCTGTTTACAGTAAAAAAAAAGATATTTTAGAACTTTGAAGAGTGTTGAGATGTCTAAATAAAAAAAAAAAAAATGTTTTTTTCAACAACCATTGGTGTTTTGTTTTGCTGTGTCAGCCTGAATATGTTATAAATTCAACAATAATCCAGACAAGTCATACAATTTCCACAAAATCCTGGAAATTGTCATTATTTTTCCTTTTTGAATTAGTCAGTATGACAGATGTTTGACACTTGAAATCCAGCGGGACATCTTGCTGAATGGAATCAGGATAAATCAGTGCAATCATGCAGGTGTCTGGGGGAAATGGGGACAAAGGGACACAGTCTGTCTGCTTGCTCGCAGGAGCTTCTGGCAAGTATTTTGTGCACCAGGTCTGCTTCTGCATGCATGGAGTGGCAGACTGCTCACGAGTGCTACATTGCCTTGAGGTCCCCACAGATGCCTCACAAAGAGCTTGGGCAGAAGTGCAGCACAAACTTGTGATGGTGAATGTGATGAATGCCTCAGCTTTCTTGCTGCGTAGAGTACACAACAATCAGGTTTATGTGTTTAGTGTCAAGCCTCCTTGAACTCCTCTGTCATTTTCTGTTAGGCCAAACATGTCCTGGAGGGCCTAGCTGAAGATCAACCCCCTCGTCCCATCTTAAAGCCTCACTCTCTTTCTTCTCTGTTTTTTTCTTGCACTCATTCAGCACAACTTCTTCCTTCTTTCCTCACTGCACTCTGACTTCATTTGTCAGTATTACCAGCATGTGAGTGGTTTCTGAAGTTATCCATTTCTCCATGAATACCAGTTTATCAACCAGTCAGTGTATACATTGATTGAGTGTTTATGGGGTTCCATACAGTACAGAGGGGAGTAATCCCAGTCATGTTTGCACATTCAACACCTGGATTAAATGACTGTGTTAATTCAGAATACAGTTTAAAAACATACTGTAACCTGCATACTTACTCAGAATTTGGTTGTGTGTGTATGTGTGTGTGAACTGTTAAGCATGAGATTTATTGCAATTTTATGCTTGTGCTTGTGAAATTAATGATTTCATGGGAAAATATTGCATTTCTTGTGAATGACACATTTTAGCAGAAATATGCTAATACGTGAAATATAGACAGATGGCATCATAGTTGTAGCCGTCTGTCATCATATCATTGATGTCATTGCGGCAATACTGAAGCTATCACTGTAAATTGAATCTAATCAAAACTGCAGTTAATCTCATAGTGCTTTCTTATTGGAAAATAAGGCAGAGAAAAGCCACAATATAATTTTACTTTGGTCACAGCAGGCTGTTCTTCAAGTAAATATCTGCTTAATGTTCCTTTTTCTCATCTGTCAGAATAGTTCTATTATTCAGCTTCCCCTGATACATAAATAATTGTGCTCTTTTTAGGACAATGAAGCTTTAAGATGGCTTTGCCATATGTTTCTAACCCGCTATGCTGTACTGCAGAATATCAGGACAGCCCAGGTCAATAACATTAAAGGCTGAGAGAGTTGGTGAAAATACAACTCGTGATGCTGTGGTCTGCTCAGCCTTCAGGAGACATATTGATGCACAGTTATTTTGGTCAATAAGTCCTTCTGAGCAGAGGCCATCCTTATCCTTGAGACCGACTGCATGTGAAAAATGAGAATGGGATGAGACCATGCATTTTAATATGGCACAATATCTTAAAGGAAGGAAGAAGAGAAAGGAGGAGAGGTGGTGTGTGTGGGGAGAGAAAAAATGCTGTGCACTTTTCACATGGGAAGCAACACCCACAATTATTCATTTTAATTTCAATAAGAACTCAGGGTCTAGTAGAGCAGGTTGGCCGGTGGTATGGCAAGCAATGTATTTCCAAAACACGTGCCACTCGTGTACACAAATGGGGATCATGGGTGTGTGTGACACCACACGTTGCCAAGGTGATTAGCAAAATACAACTTATCTATCAAGATTATAAATCACAGAGTAATTTGCTAACTTACTTCCTATTCCTATGTGTCTCCACATGCGTCTGTACATGTGTACAATAATGTGCACATCTTGACTGATTTCAGAGTGGTGAAAGCTGAGCCATGGGCAGCACCCCAAAAAACCCCAACATTTTAACCGTCAGCTGGTTGTCTTTTTTTGGACAGTCTGATCATGGTTGAAAAAAAGTACCAAAATGAAAGTTGAATTGACGTTGCTGACAATGTCGGCTTGAGGTACATCTTCAGTGTCTCCTAAGGAAGTTTGTGTTCAAGAATTGTTTTCTGCTATCTCTTTAGTGATCAGAATAAAAGCTACTTTCAGCTGCTCCCTCATTCACAAGGGGTCACCACAGCAGGTAGCTCCACATGTTAGATTTAGCAGATTTTTACACCGGATGTCCTTCCTGACGCAACCCCAAAGAGATTTTTATCTCCTCCCAGGATCTAACTGGGGATCTTTTGGTTTTTAGTGTAAAACACTAAAACAAAATAAATAAAATGAAAAAAAAAATCTTTGTGGAAACAATGAAAAGGAAAAAGAAAAAGCACAGCTCAAGTGTAACTCAAACTCATACACTCTTGTTTTGGGGTTTACCACTTTTCCTACTGAGCTAATTTTCTTTGTGTTCAAGTAACAGCATTCCTGAGTTTACAGAAATGCTATTATAGGAATGCTATTGTTTCCCGATGTCATGGACAGAAAGGGGATAATCGTAAGAGTCGCTTTAAGTTCACCATGCAACAAATGAAATAGAATTTAGATGTACAAAACTGTAAATGGCATAAAAGTGTTGTTTATTTTTATTGAAAAAAAAAAAGCTCCAGTAATACAAGAAAAACAAAAACAAAACAAAGACAAATGCATTTAATTCCTTTTTTGCAATAATCAGACCATATTTCTCACTTTGTAAGACAAGGTCTGATTCTACCTCTATTCTACGGGAATACAAAATCAACATCCTCCATCTATGGTTCAGTTTTTGCTGTAGTACCGTGACCATTTTGACCATGGAGATGACATCAGGGTTTCAGCCATGTTTGCTGGGACACTGCTGGTCTCCCATCAAAGAGCAGTGGCTAATCCACAATGTGCTTCTCCAAGCAGCCAAACATTTCTGCTTCTATCTCCTCTTGCTTCTGTCTCTTAATGAAACATGCCCATGTAACAGAAACAGCAGATTCAGTGTCTGTTAGGCCAGCTAGCTTCTAGAGACAATAATCAAATGTGGCCACAAGATGACAGCGATTTTCAGGCTGACCACAAACAGGTGCGAAGAGATTCTTTATTAGACAGAACACTGTTTTGAGACCCAAGGAGAGAGGTTGTTTTGGTATGTTTCAAATGGTTTATTTTTTTAGATTTCACTGGCTAGACACTACTTACCTTGCTTTTACTGATTGCATATGTCAATATTTTTTCTACAGTCAAAGCAGAGGTGCTAAAACAGTGCAGTCAACATGCCAATATGAACTGAATAAAAGGTGGGTACTTAGGTATAATCAAATGCATCAAGGGTGGTTGGTGTAGAGTTGATATTGTTTTTCTCTTTTACATCTTTCCACCTAGGCAGACCACCGAAGCTGCCAGCATTGTTCTTAACAGTTACAGAAGGTCCACCTTTAGTGTTCTATTTTGTCAAAAATGACAGAGAGCCTTCTGATCTGCATATACACATATGTGTGCGAGTGAGCTGGGCTTGGCTATAAGAAAAGAACCAGGCAAGTTATGGGCAAATGTAATGTTAACACAAGGTCTT